>JAUEKW010143826.1:0-10595 GCA_032274785.1 Ajuga reptans
AAGATAGAACTAATTCAGGTACCATCTTATACTATTCTAGATTCAGCTCTATGAAAGAGCCGTGAAAATATCAGGATTTCTGTTAGGTTGCTATGGGTGATGAAGCTGTTGAAATAAGCGATCTGCTTTTGGAAGTTATACGTCCATTTGCTGCCCGTCTTTGCACATTTGGAGTGCTTCAGAAGAGAGATGTCCAGACAGTATGTTTCTGTATCTTATCTTATCATATAAAGCTTTGAGATTCATTAATGGACTTCTCAAGTACTTTGTTTTTCTTTTAATATATAGCTTTTAGGATTTTGCATCATTTCCTGCATAGCAGGACTGCATAGGTATATCAATATATAATGTGGAATATTTATATGATATATCTTTAAATTAAGTCCCTTTACAGATTACTTCATTTGACACTTGACAACTAATGATTGCTGGGTTCACAAGCTTGGTTACATGCTTCTTACAGAAGGAAAATTACAGCATGGCAATGAGTTCTGTTGTTTTTCACGTGACAATTGAAACGAGGTGCAGCTAGTTCTTGCATATATAGGCATAGTTTGGGATGAATTATAATGGACTGCTAGCCTAGCTAGGTGTCATGCTTGATGTACCTCAGAGGATGACTATAAAGCTAGACATAAAAAGTTCGGGAAGGCACAAAGTTATCTGCAATTTTGCAAAAATTGAGAATATGGATATCTTTTTTGACTGTTCGTTTTACAGAGGCTATCAGATTGATACCATTGATGGCGATTGCAGTTTATAATGTGATCAGAAGTTCACCTGATCAATAATTGTTTTCTGTTTTGCTTTTCTACTTTTACTAGCAGATCATGGTTAAGTGCTTAAAGATGTATTTGTAATTTACAGTTGAGCCCCTGTGATTTACTTAATTCAAGGGATAAATTTCGCCAAGAGCCACCGGCGGACCTTTCTCATACAAAGTTTGGCGAAGTCGAAGGTTATTTTGGAGTTCTTATCACATTGTATCATGTCAGAAAATTGCTTTCAAGCCATGGAATAAGGCCTGCATTTGAGATGCTTGATGAAAAACTGAAACAAGGGTATGTCACTCTTTATCTTATGAATAAGTTGACAATGGTGAAAACTTTTGAAAAGATAAGTATTTGCTGATGCACTCAAACACTAAATTTTTTGCTGCGAATGTCAGGATAAATTGGTATCAGATTTTAGATTGTTAATTAGGGTATCATCTACGTATTTGCCTATTGTTCTAAGTTTAATTTCATTTATGTAGGTCATTTGCACGACTGATGAGTAGAAATGAAGTTCTTCTGAAAGCAAAACTTCTGATGCAGCAAACTATTTCCCATGGTGCCCCTAGCCCCAAATTGGCAAAAATGCTCGAAGTGCTAACCGACCATTTCAGTATGTTGAATTGTGATCTTTTTACTTTCACATGATATGCTCTATGTCTCCATGTTGTGGCTGTATTCTGTCTGTGTCATTGATGAACAAATAGTAGCAATTTGTCCATGGTTATGTATTTTTTTGTTTTTTTAATACTTCAGGGCTTTCAGTTATCATGCTTTCTTCAATTTTTTACTTCCAATAATTGTAAGAAACTGATATTCCAATTTTCGAAGTTAGATAGTCAGGCATGGTCTACTAGGAGATACCAAGGTCTAGGTTAAAATATTTGGTTACTATTGAAGAGAAAAAGGGTGCTGATTGAATTCAGTTTTCTATTTCACTTGATTGCGGACAAACTTGAGACTATTAATATTATCCTAGCAATGAACAGAACATATGTTCAGCTAGTATACATCTGTTGATAGTTACGATCCTTGTTACCTTTCCACATCACTAAGTATGGGCTTACGATGTAGGTTTATAACTCCTTAGTCACCCTCTTCCTACAAGCTAGCTTTTGGGAATGAGTTCTCCCTAAGGGGTCGTAACATTCATTCTCAATGATGTGAAAACAGTAAAATACAGATTTGAAGAGTTTCATGATCCTTGCTTATTTTGCTTTACTTGAATATTTGGATTTACATTTCAAAAAGTGCAGTCCTATTCACATTTAAGAATTCTGGTGCAGAAGTGAAAGATCCAAGAAACTCCAGGGTTATTATCTTTTCAAATTTTAGGGGCAGTGTCAGGTGAGTTTACATTTGTTTCTCCAAACCATTAAACATATGATGCTTCAGAAATATAGTGTTATAAAAAAAAATTGTAGCTAACCTTAATGATCCAACTTCAGGGACATACTCAATGCACTAACAAACATTGGGGATGTTGTTAAAGCTACAGAGTTCATTGGACAAAGTTCTGGTGCGTTTATCAACTCTTAAAATTATTAAGGGGAGTGTTTCTTCTCCATGGTCATGGAGATCTCTCTCTCTTGGGTTGTGGATTAGGAGATATTAGAAAGGTTTTGGTTCAAATTTATTACTTCACCACCTAAGACTTGCACACATATTTGTGTCTTACTTTATTTATTTATTTTTCATTAAACAATCTAATTTGGTAAACAAAGAAGTAAATTCAGTCTTCCTTCGATTAGTTTATTCTATTGTTACACTGTATTGGTTAGGCACGAATATCGTAGTGGGGAAGATATTGAATGCTAAGGTTCTAATAGAAACTCCAGCTGATCTCTGGTTATGCTTTTCTATTAGCAAAAACAGCAGTCTTTTTAGATTGTCATATATAATCATGGATGCCAGAGATACTAAACATGATCACTACTTTTTGAAGGCACAATTTGCCTTGTCAACACGAGATAACATTGTATGTCAATGAACAACCGTTATTGGACACAACAAAGGAAAAGAACTAGTAAAAATCCACTGGACCTAGAATACATCGGATCCTTATAGTTGGTTGTCATATTTGGCACACTGGCTTGATAAATTTGAAGAATTGGTTGGCAATATGTTTTTACTTTGTCATTGTTCTCTGTAGGAAAAACCTTAAAAGGACAATCTCAAAAAGTTCAGCAAGCAGTTTTACAGGTATTTTTTTTCTCTTTTTCAAATTTGTTGTCTCTCGCCCTCAGTAGTTCATTTGACTTGTCTCTGTAGAAATTTCGGACAGGTGGGTACAATGTAATTGTGGCTACTTCAATTGGTGAAGAAGGTCTAGATATCATGGAAGTTGATCTTGTCATATGCTTCGATGCTAATATCTCGCCTTTGAGAATGATTCAGCGCATGGGGAGGACTGGAAGGAATCATGAAGGACGAGTGGATATCCTTCTCTTTCCGATTAGTGGCTTTATAGGGAGCTCACTTCTATGGCTTGTTACATTATATTATATTTGCAGTGAGTAGAGGTGGAAAACTTTGCCTGGCCCGACGGACCGGCCCAGCCTGCCTAAAATGTTGGATGGGCTGGTCTATAGGAATCGAAGCGTGATGCTTCATCAGGCCCACGGCCCACCAGGTCTGAGGGTTGCGGGCTGGCCCGACAAATCACAGTGTATTTTGTTGGGTGGGCTGGGTTGGGCTCATCATTTTTCAGGCTGATGGAATTTTGGGCCATTCTGACCTGGCCCAACGGGCTGGGCTGGCGGCCCAAAATCGCCACCTCTAGCAGTGACTTCAAACACTTTCTAAAACGATTTCCTTAACAAGCTTACTAGTTTTAGCATGCGAAGGCACAGAAATGAAGGGTTATATGCGAAAACAAGCAAACAGCAAGTCTATTAAGAAGCACATGACAAACGGTGGGATGAATAGCTTTTATTTCCATCCCAGCGCTAGAATGGTATGCTTTTTCGACAGGTTATATGTTGCTTTTCTGACATAAGTATGATAATTAAATAAAATTTGAAACTTTGATTCATCTGATAACTTACCCTAATCCCTTTGCATATATTTGCAGGTTCCCCATGTTATTAAACCCGAAGTGCAATTTCTTGAGATGTCAATTGAAGAATATGTTCCTCGTGGAAAGAAAATGAAAGAAACTGATCCTGTTCCATTGCCTGCATATGAGAACAAATTAACCGATGCTGAAACAGAATTACTTGCCAAATATTTCATCCCTACTCGACAAACTGCTTGGAAACCATCTCTTATTGCTTTTCCTCACTTCCAGGCATTTCCGTCTCCTGTAAACGAAGTCTTACACTCATCTAGAACAGGAATACTAATAGATACAATGCAGTATTTGCAAGGATTAACTTATTCTAGAGATAGCAAAACCTTAGCAGAGGTTTGCTTGTTAGCTCTTAGTGCACTCGTTTTAAACACAAGGTGCTTTTATTTTGCAATTAATTGATTCACTATCTCGATTCAGGATGAAGATATTCCGGATCCTTGCTTGGGAGTAGCAGAGAAGCCTCATGAAAAAATAATTGAAGGTAACAACTTGCATTGGAATAGGTCTTTACTGTCTGACATTCTATAAAAAGAAAAAGAGAGATTGCATAGCTTTCGACTTTTCAGATTCGTACACGGTTGAGATTCATGGTTGGTTGCTTGCAAATCCACAATTTAGTCTATTTATCAACGTCGTCTCATACAATCATTACTATACGGAAATGTCACAGTGGTTTTCTCATTCTCTATTATTTCTTGTTTAAAATTTGTTCTAGATTCAGAGAGGTGTAATGATCCCGCTGAAGAGCAATTGATAAAAGAAGTCGATGGAACTGGTATGGAGCTTGAGGAGATTGCAGACGATATGCATGTTGAAGACTTCCACAAACCCAAGACTTACCTGCATACCTTCCTCTTTGATTCAGAATTTGTATCGGTTGATAATGTTGGAAATGTCTTGGTGTTTTCATTACCTCAACTGCCCCTGTTATCCAATTCTAAAGTATTAGAAAATGACCATACCGCTTCTGCATACCATTCGATGCACAATAGTGACAATCATGAAGAGAATCCTGTGCTAGATGAAGGTAATCCTTCTTCCAATCCAAGATCCCCTGAATTTGAGATTTTTCATGAATCTAGTCCAGGCACCCCCGATTCAGAAAATGGGAAACTGTTCTCTGGGGCTGAGGAAATTCTTCACAGCCCAGTTTCGAGTAGAATGCTCAAAAATATGGAGCATAATGTTGCGCATGATAGGATGCCAACGACATCAGCTCATGAGTCAAGCGATCACGACTTTATAGATTGTGATCTTAGTCCAAGATTGACTAATTTCATGAAAACTGGAATTGTTCCAGAATCTCCCGTAAATAATTATGGTTAGTATTTTCAGGAACTCTTGGGTTATACATTACTACTTTAGATCTTTTATACCAAATGCTTATATATGCACTTTTGACAACAGGAACATGTAATGGTGATGGAGATAATTTCAAATGTAACAGTGAGATCCTCAGGACCTCTTGGAAACATGACGAGAAGGAACTTAAAGATGCCAGTTTGGGTAAAATGGATGAACCGTGTTCGAGTGATAATGACATTTGTACCCCTGTGATACAGTGTAACGATAATGCACAGGACGCATGCTCGTCTCCTATTCCAGTTGCCCAAGAAAGACAAACTCCTTTAGCTAAGCTCTCAAACACAAGCAACAGCGAAGACTGGCTTCTGGATAGTGGAGTGCAGCATGAAACCGTTGAGCAGCAATGCAAGCTCCGTAGGTTACGCAAGCTTGGAGATCTCGACAGGCATAGTCCAGCATCCAGGGGCCCGAGTAGAAAACTCGGATTTTCCAAGAGGACTGAAAATCATAGACCAACTAAGCTTGTCAAAGGTTATCTAATTTTGGTTTATTATTGAACTTGGACTTATTGATGCATCTGTCTCGTCACACTCTTCTAGTTAAAGCTTCTTTTGTGAACACTAACAGCCCTCTTGTACTGTTGATTGATTTATTGATTATTATTACAACTTTTCCGCGGTAGCAGAAATGCAAATTTGAATGTTAAGATGGAGGTGCCGGCACACTAGTTTAAATAGATGAGTAACAAATGTATTAGGAAGAAATCAGGGGTAGTCTAATTAGATGAGAAAATTAGAGAACCATGTCTAAGATGGTCTGTAAAATGCATAGGAGGCCATTAGCTGTCCAGTACAACGTGTAGAAGAAAGAGAATCTTTAATTCAAGTGAGCACACGTCTCGACAGAAGACAATGGTGAAATATGATCCCTACTGCCTACAAGACATGGTGGGATTAAGGCTTAGCTTGTTGTAGTGGTTATGCTTCCTTTTTCACTTCTCTCTCTCTCTTGAAAATATATATATTTATTTGTTTTTCAATAACATTCAGGTGGGAAGAAGCAAGCAAAAGATGCTGCAGTTTATATTGAAGAGGAAGCAGAGTGAGTCCATTACTTGTTAGCTTCGTTTGGAGCTACAAACAAAATTTACATTGTTTCCTCTTTCGAAGTTTCGAATGTTATTCTGTACTATTCTCTACACTTATAAAATTTTGTATCTTAGAAACATATTCCTTTCTGCTATTTCTCTGAATTGGATTTCGTAGTTTTTCCCCGCTCATACTTAGTTTGTGCTCCTGTTTAGGGTATCGTCTGAAGGTATGGCATCTGGTGACGAGGAAGATGAGCTAGATAACAGTTCATATGAGGACAGCTTCATAGATGACGGCGTAAACCCTACATCAGCTAGTACACAACCCAGTGGTAGTAGGACCGACATGATGGCAATTTACAGGTTTTCGAAAAAATTCTTAGTTTTTCTATGTTCTTTTTACTCTCTCTTTCACTCACTCACTCACTCTCTTGCCCTCTCTCCCATATGAAACCCTTTGCAGGCGATCATTACTCAGTCAATCTCCATTCCAACAATTGCCCAACTTCGCCTCAAAGTACAGTCCTGACTCTGTAGTCCAAAGCAGCAGAGTGGATGAAAGCGGGAGCTCATCAGGAACAAAACACGATAATACTCCTCAAATTGGCTTGCTATCGACTGCAAGAAACTCTCAGTTCGCATCCAATGGGATCCCCACAGAGATGGTTCAGAACAATCTAGAAAGCCGGAAAAGAAAGTTGAGCTTGTATAATCAAGCTCACTCAATACCGATGGTTAATCTAAACGAGGAGTTCTCTGTACTGTCGGTAGCTGCACGTGAAAACTCGTCCATGCAGATACAAGGAGAGAGGGACGAAGATATGTTGGATGATGATCTGTTTTACGAAGGGATCGATCTTGATGCAGTGGAAGAAGAAGCTACTAAGCTACTGAGAAAGAAATCGGAATGTTCAACGCAGAAAACACCAGCTTTATCTGAACCTATTCAACAAAATGCTGGGATTCTTGAATCTCCCTCCTTTGATCTTGGGTTTTGATGCTTTTGGGTTATAAATAAGTTATAGATATATATTGTATTTATTGGGGATAGGAAGCAGAAAGTTGTAGGGATGTAAATGGAAACATGAGCTTAATTGTACATAAGGGAATGTGTTTCAAAAGCAATTCTGCTTCCATTTTGTGATTAAATCGCCATTCCATATGTTGATCATGAGGCCAAATTGTATGTGAACTTGTTCTCAAGCAATGGCATATGTCGGGTCGGAACAGGCTGAAATTTTGTTGGGTAAAAAATATTGAGCCAAGTCCAACCCATCCTTCTAAAAGTACAGATTTATCGGGCCGGTCTACGACATGTTGGACCATTGCCCCTTCGAGCCTGACGATACTTCGGGTTAATATTTCTATGGTCCAGCCTGCCTAAAATGTTGGGTAGGCTAGACTTATTTTATTATATGAGACGAAAATTATGTCAGTGTTTATAAAATAAAATACTAGAATGCTTTTTCTCATTTTAATTTTGAAATCAAAATTTGAAAGTAATAACTGATAAACAGTGACTTACCACCTAACATCTCAACTAGCAGTATTAAACTTTAGGTGTTGATTGCTTATTGTATTCGACTTAGTACAGGAATTTAGAATTTATCTAATTAATTTCAGATTTTCTAATTAATATTAATCTTCTTGATGAAAAATACTTTAAGTCGCAACTAGTAAATTCAGTGTACTATAGGAAGCAATTAATTTTATTTTTTTCTTTAATACCAACTAATTTGTGAAAACTTGTGAAAAGACTATTATTTTATATTTGATGATGATGATGATGATGATAATGATGATGATAATGATGATAATAATAATAATAATAATAATAATAATAATAATAATAATAATAATAATAATAATAATAATAATAATAATCCAAATTTCTTGAAAGAAAATACAAAATGAAGATAGTGCTCTGTCTTGTTAATCGTTGGATTTAGTCAATGGATGTTAGAATATTGACTTTTACAAAGGTCTACTCAGAGCCCGTAAAATACGTTATTTAGGAAATTCTCAAAATTATCTATAAAATTTTAAATCTGCCATAAAAATCTGTGAATTGTATTAAGAAATTGAAAGTCATCTTAAAACATCTATAGAATATTCTTTAAAATCGAAAAATTAATTTGAACAATCAAAAAATTACTTTCTTAAAATTACTTTAAAATATTTTTGAAATCTGAAAGCTCTATCTAAAAGACCAACAAGTCGGAGGCTGGCCACATGCTCACCAATCATTAGCCCAATGCGACTTTGGCCTTGCCAGACCCTACTCACTGGCTCCTCGAATTAGGCTACCAAAGTTCCAGCTTAATCCACGTGGCAAAATTTATCGTGTGTGTATATTAGGAGCGGCAAAATTCCCGTGGTGGACTATCTCGTTGGGATCCAAAGTTATCGGATCAGGAATTTTCCAATGAATTTGAGTTAGAAACAAGGGTGGGCATTCCCCACTTTAGGGTTGTAAGCAGATACGGGGATTCCCCCATTTTCCTATGCGGGGATAAGATTCATGCACCCGCCCCAGACCCTTCCCAGTGTCCATCCTCGATCAGGTTAAATGAATTTCTCATTTTTCCGTTCTTATTTATTTATTTTAATATTTTTAATTTTATAATATATATAATACATATATACACAATTTAGGAGATGAAAGTCCTAACTAATTTATTTCCCAATTCTCAGCAAACAAACTCAATTGTCTATACTTAATTTTTTCTCTACTTTTATACAAAAAGGAAAAAAAGTATTTCTAATTTGAGAATAAATTCAAAGTACATATAAGGTTTATATGCTATTGAATCATTATAAAGTTTAGAATTCTGATATAAACAATTTCTAAATTTAATAGATATTATCGCAAGATAATAAGCACGGAACTCGAACGGAGAATTTCCATACCCAACTCAGATTGCTTCAAAGGAGAATTTTTATAGGAATAGTATTTGAGATGAGGAGAGGGAATATGATTTTGAATACTAAGTCAATATTAATTCCGAATCCGCCCATTGTTGACCCTACTGTATATGCGCCACTTGTGTGAATGGTGTCATGAATAAACAGTTAAAATAATTGGTTGTTGCTGTCCCAAAAAGAAGAATTATTACAACAAAAAGCTGATCTAGGTTGAGTGACTTGAGTCCTAAATTTGTTGATAAAAGAATTTGACTTTTTTTGTAAAGTTAATATAAATCCCAAAATGCAACCACCCCCCTAAATTGATGGATGCAGATCCTCTCAATTGCTTTTTCTCTCAATTTCGTCAATTTTGGGTGATCCTCACCATTAATATATATCAATGGACAGGAAATCTTCCACGTCATTATTAGTAATGGAGTAGTATCCATTTCTTCTCTTTTGTTGGGTATTATACAGGATGTAGTCCTGTGTTATCTTCTAAATTTTATAGACCTTATTTCCCCAATTTCTGAGACATGCATTATATGATTCTTGTCTTATTTTTAAGACTTGTTTTTTATTTGGATCAGTCTCAATTGATAAATCTTTATCAACTTTGATACTATCATCCAATAGGTATTTAGCTCTTTTAAGAGCTAATTTTGTTTCTGGTTTGCTATTACTAGCATCCCTTTTACCAGTGAAGGTATTCATTTTACTGGGTTAATTTTTTAACCTGATTTGTTTTTGTTGTTACCTATCTTAGGTAATCAGGAACCTTATCAATAGTTTTCACTATTATGGCTCTGATACCATTTTTAGTGCTGAATACTCGTGATTGAGTATTATCTTTTGATTCAATAATTTGAATCATTTTCTTGGTTCTTTTAAGAAAGTAAAAGAATTAAAACTTGAGATTGAATATGTTTTCTATTTCTAGAAACCTATTCTTGATAATTGGATTTCTGACATTCTTTGGCCTTATCAGGTTTAGGCTCAGAGAACCTAATTTTTGCGGAATTTTTCTCAGAGCTGGCATACATGCATACTAAGAGTTTCTTTTTATATTTCTGGAGATGTTCCAGATCTGTTCTAGCTCTTTCTGATAAGTCACCATACCAGTTATCTGCAGTAGCCCATTTATGGTCTTGCATAAGCTTTGTTTCTATTAGGGATTCAAGTTTTGTTGTTTCCTCTAATACTTTAATAACCTGATTATTAATCAGACTATTCTGTTCATCTTCTAGGATATTATCTGTTTCCAGATTTCTTGGCCTAGTCCTTTTTTCACATAGATCTAGCATAACAGGATCTAAGTTCATTTTTCAATATGTATATGAGTACTGGAATTCATTTTCATACCTTTTCTTTGTAGTTGATGGGTCCACCGCTGCTTCGTTGTGTGAGAGTCTTGCTGATGATTCTTCTGGACTAGCCTTCTTCTGTT
>JAUEKW010143837.1:0-10595 GCA_032274785.1 Ajuga reptans
ATTTAATGCGTTTAATGAATTAAACCTAGAGAGCTTGTTCTAGGCTGTTCAATTAAATAGGATTGGCTAAAGAGCTTATTTTAGTTGACTGGAATTAAGGGACAATTCGGACCGACAGAGCTTGTTGTCGGTCTTGGGTTAGAGAACTGTGAGATAGATTATCATATGCAATTAATTAATTAATTCGAATTATGAGTAGGGGATACTGAACTGAGAACTGATATTATTTTTATTCTTGATTAATTCATGATATTTGTTGAGTTGAGTAATTGCATTCCTTATTTCTTAGATAAAGTATTAATTAGATTAATTAGATAAGTTTTTCCAATCAAACCCCCCCATTCCGGTTACTTTGTGATATTGATTAATTAAGAAACATAATTAATTCACCCGCTCCCTGTGGGATCAACCCTTACTTACCACTACTACTAGTTAGTAGAGGTCGGATAAGGTTTAGTAATTTAACGTGCCTCGACAGCACGGTCACCGACACCGGACCGGGTTCGACCCAGTCCAGCTCGTAATAAAGTACACTAAAATAGACATTTAAAGGTGTCTTAACACCTAGAAAAGTGGCCCTTAAATGGTATCTTTAACACTTGGTTAGTGGCCATTAAAGTGGAGGGCCACTACCTAAGCTAGTAGGGTAGTTTTTGGAGGTTACACACCTCATTAAGAGCCCACTATCCCACTACAAGGGTGTTTTAATTCCCTACATGGGTGAAGACCTATAAATAGATCCATGTAGTCCTACATTTGAACACACAAGTCAAAAGAATTCTAGCTATTGCATTCTACACTCACATCACTCACAAACCAAGTTTGTATCCAATTCCAACGTATCTTCTAGTTCGCCGGAGCTTCGAGATTTGGAAGTGCTACTATCTCGAAGACGTAGGCATTGTATTTTGGAAGATATTACGTCGACACCGTGAGCACTAATATGGGACGTATTTATCTTGTGGAGAGAGTTCTACTCGCCTCGGCTATCCACAAGTCCAATCTAGTTCTTTTCCTTTCTAGTTCGTGTCATTTGTAAAAGTTTGTAAGTTTGTTCGAGTTGTAACCGATTCGTTGTTGGACCATCTCATTTCTACTAACACATTTGGCGTGCAATGTTAGAAATACTTCAAGCCCTGTAAAATAGATTGGTCATGTTCCCATAATCGTATTTTTCCTTGATTGTGGTACCATCTAATACCATCAGAAGATACTCAAATTTAAAAAATATGCCATTGTTTCCTTTTTTCCTGTAATAAACATTGTTTACCAATACGTGTAAAGGATTTTATCAAGATATAAAATCCTATTTTAATATTTAAATTATCCATTTATATCAATTTTATTTTATTTGTCTTTAATTTGGATTAGTTCCAATCATCAATTTAAATTTTCTTTACGTTTTAACGTGTATAATTTGAATAATTTAATATATCATGTACTATTTTAAAATAATAACAACAATAGAGAGCCATAAGAAATAAAGAATCTCATATTCATAAACTCAAGAAAATACTAGATGCAACAAAAGTTAAATATATTATATAATATGGAGCATCAAATTATTTTGTATTGTTATAATTATAATAACAAAATTCTCCAAAAGTTTTAATTTATCCTGTATTTATCGTGTTATTTAGATAAAAATTAATAAAAATATTTTTTTTCTCCACAATTCTTATGATTTATTGTATGATTCTAAGTAATACAACATCAATATATAATATATATAAGTAGATGGTGAAATTACGAAATAGAGTATCTGGTGTCATTCTCTCTATCTAAGCGATGTGCAGAATTTTCGAGAACCATATACCTTTAGTTCTGAAAAAAAATAAAGTAGTGAATAACAAAATTTAAGTTGACTTTTTTATTGGAATTTATGTAATGCTCTTATGATAAAAAAAAAAAATAATAATAATCAAGAGTTGAATATGTAATATGGATAAATCACCAAAAAATAAGCAGAGGAATAAATATGAGAACTGATAACTTGAAAAGGTTTGTACCTACATTCATTTAAACTAAAATAAAATAAAATTATATATTGAAGATGTGAGGAATCAGTGTCATCTACTTAGCTGCTCAAGTTGAAGAATAGAAAGAATGGCATGAAATGAAGTCATGGAGTTCTAGATCTGCTAACTAACTTAACTACCTCATTCACAACAGTTTCTATTAGCTTTCTCAACGGTTTTGGAAGCTTCTGTTTTTAAAGAGTAGCTAGAATGGTTTCACAGCAGTTTTGTCAGCTCAAGATCATGATCTTCTGGAATGCTCCTTACTCGGTTATTAGGTGTATGTTATTCCCTTGTATTCAATATATAATGTACATCAATTAGGTAGATAAGGGGTTGATCAGTTTGCTATGGATTTAGCTCAGAAACACCTAAGGTTACAAGGTGGTTTCTGGATCAGTTTTGATCATCTTGTCTTGTTGTTTCTTTTGTACTCTGATTTCCTTGATAGTGGATTGTTCTTGACCTCTCCGTAGATGCAGATCTTCCATGATCGAACCACGTAATTACTTGAGTGTTATTATTATATTGTTACACAAACACACACATAACAACACAACCAAACAACACCTCAAGAACACATAGTTGCGGTATTGGTTCTTGATTGCTTAGTTTCTGCATTTTTTGGTTTGGATTGCAATTGTCTTTACAGTTGGCGTCGTATGTGGGAAAAGGGGAATCCATACCTGTAAGATTGAAGATTTTGCACTCCATGTGTTTTTTGAAACAACACAATCAAAAGATAACAAGTCAGATTCATTTGTGTGAAGGAAATGGCTTCAACCAAGTGTGAAACTGAGAAATTCACTAGGAGAAATGATTTTGGCTTGTGGAGAATAAAGATGAAGGCCTTACTGGTCCAGCAAGGATTGTCAGAAGCCTTGAGAGTCAAGAAAGAGGATCTAAAGGATCAAGAAAAGAAAAAATGGGATGAATTGCAGGAGAAAGCACACAGTGCAATCATTCTGAGTTTAGGAGACAAAGTGTTGAGAGAAGTTGCCCATGAAACATCTGTTGCAGATCTTTGGGCTAAACTGGAGTCTCTCTACATGGAAAAATCTCTGACTAACAGGCTGTATATGAAGCAAAGCTTGTACTCTTACAGAATATGGATGAAAGATCCATGAGTGATCAACTAGATGAGTTTGACAAATCACTGGATGATTTGGAAAACATAGGGGTTAAAATGGATGATGAGGAAAAAGCTATCATTCTATTGAATGCTCTTACTACATTATTTGACCACCTAAAGGATGCCATGGTGTATGGAAGGGAGAAGAAGATCACACTGGAAGAAGTACAAAGTGCACTTAAGGCGAAAGAATTACAGAAACAAAATGAGGAGAGGATGGATTCTGTAGCAGAGGGATTAGCTATCAAACAGAAATTCTTTAAGGGAAATAAGTCCAAGAAACCTCAATTCTTCCCAAAGAAACAAACTCAGAATAAGAGTAAAGACACAGAAGACAAAGATACAAAGAAATGCTTCTGCTGTAAGAAACCTGGTCATTTCAAGAAGGACTGCATAATTTGGAAAAAACGACAAGCTCAGAAAAACCAGGAAGCAAATCAAGCAGAAGCCTCAGAAAGAAGTGATGATCGTGAGGTGTTAAACATCATGGATTCCCCCATTCAAGACAATTGGATCCTTGATTTTGGATGCACCTTTCATATGTGTCCTCATAAGGAGTGGGTTAGCAATTTCAAGAGTGTGAATATGGGATCTGTTCTACTAGGAAATAATCAAACCTGTGCAGTTCAAGGCATTGGCAACATATAATTGAAACTCAATGATGGCACCTGTAAAATTCTATCAGAGGTCAGGTACATTCCTAAGCTTAAAAGGAATTTGATTTCACTTAGTTTACTTGAATCCAATGGATATAGTTTCATCAGAAGATGGCTCTTTACTTATTGTAACAAGATCTAATATTGTCATGAAGGGGTTTAGGAGACATAGCCTATATTATTTACCTGCAGAAGTTGTTGTTGGTGAATCTGAGACTCTCAAGAGATAATTCCAAACTATGGCAGATGAGACTAGCACACATAAGTGAAAAGGGTCTTAACAAACTTCTAGAACAAGGTATCCTAGAGAATTCATGTAAATTTCATATAGAATCCTGTGAAAATTGCATATTGGGAAAGAGCACAAAACAACCTTATCAGAAAAGCAAATCCAGATCTAATGGAATACTTAATTATGTTCATGCTGATCTCTGGGGTCCAGCAAGAATAAAAACTTTGGGAGGAGGGATGTATTTCTTGAGCTTAATAGATGACTACTCAAGAAAACTCTGGATCTACATTCTTAAGAATAAGAATGATGCACTGTCCAGTTTTAACGACTGGTGTTCTGAAGTTGAAACAACTAAATCCATAAAGGTTAAGTACCTTAGAACTGACAATGGATTAGAATTTGTATCAGAAGAGTTTCAAAGATACTGCAAGGATAAAGGAATAAAAAGGCATAGGACAGTTCCAGGAAATCCACAACAAAATAGAGTAATAGAAAGGATGAATAGAACTATCCTGGAAAGAGTGAGATGCATGTTACTGAGTTCTGGGTTGTCTAAGAGGTTTTGGGGTGAGGCTATTGTTACTGCTGCATATCTTATAAACAGAAGTCCTACCTCAGCAAAAAGGGTTTAAAACTCCAGAAGAATTGTGGAGTGAAGTTAAGCCAAACTACACTCATCTAAGAGTGTTTGGTTGTCTTGCTTATGCTCACATAAGGCAAGATAAACTGGAGTCCAGGGCAGTCAAGTGCATTATGCTAGGTTATCCAGAAGGTACCAAGGGCAACAAGCTTTGGTGTGACCAGCTAGGTTCAAGAAAACTACTTATCAGTAGAGATGTAGTCTTCAAGAAAGATGTCATGCCATATAAGGCATCTACATCAACCAATGCTGACTCAAAGGTTAAGGTGGAGTTTGTTAGAACTCTGAACACTGAGAATTATCATATTGAAAGCTCAGAGAAAGAGAGCAACTCAGATAAGGATGAACAAACTACTACAGGTTTAAGCAGCTATAAATTGGCAATAGATAGATAGAGGAGACAGATTAATCCTCCTAAGAGGTTTGGACAAGCAGATCTGGTATCCTATGCCCTAAATTTGGCAGAGGAGATTAGCCATGATGAACCAAACAATTACTCAGAAGCTATCAGTGGAGCTGAGAAAGAGCAATGGTTGGTGGCTATGCAACAGGAGTTAGATTCTCACGTAAAGAATAGAACCTGGATTTTAGTGGACAAGCCCAAGGGACAGAAACTTATGACTTGTAAATGGATTTACAAGAAAAAAGTGGAGTTCTCAACCCAACAACAAGTTAGGTTTAAAACTAGGTTGGTTGCTAGAGGTTTTACACAAAGAGAGGGCATTGCCTTTAATGAAGTTTTTTCTCCTGTGGTTAAACATTGTTCTGTAAGGATTTTGCTGGCAATTGTAGCTCAATATGATATGTTCCTTGAGCAGCTAGATGTAAAGATAGCTTTCTTGCATGGTGATCTAGAGGAAACTATCTTTATGACTCAACCAGAAGGTTTTATACTCCCTGGAAATGAAGGAAAGGTTTGCAAACTTCAGAAGTCTCTTTATGGCTTGAGGCAAAGTCCAAGGCAATGGTATAAGAAGTTTGATGAGCACATATTAAGGATTGGGTACAATAGGTCTTTATATGATAGTTTTGTGTATTTGAAGATTGCTGAGAGTGTGCCAGTAGCATTTTTTTTATTATATGTTGGTGATATGTTAATAGCAAGAAAGAGTGTGACTGAAATTCAGATGCTCAAAGAATGTTTGACATCATAATTTGAAATGAAAGAATTGGGAGAAGCAAATAGAATTCTAGGGATGGATATCATTAGGGATGCAAGAAATGGAACACTATGGCTTACACAGAGATATTATATTCAGAAAGTACTAAAAATATTCAATATGTGGGATTCAAAAACTTTGACAGTTCCACTTGCAATAAGTTGCAAGCTTTGTAATGAGCAGAAGCCTTCTACAGAAGAAGAAGTGAGGTATATACAACATATTCCTTATGCCAATGTTGTTGGGAGTGTAATGTACACTATGGTTTGTACAAGACCTGATCATGCACATTCCAATAGTGTCATCAGCAGATTCATGTCAAATCCAGGGAAAACACATTGGGAGGCTTTGAAGAGAGTGTTTAGATATTTGAAAGGAGCTGCAAATATGGGTTTGAAGTTCACAAGATCTGATCAAGATCAAGATAGCAATCCTTTAATGGGATATGTAGATTCAGACTTTGTTGCTAATATAGATAACAGGAGATCTTAAACTGGCTACATTTTCACCGTGTTTGGAACAACTATAAGCTGGAAGTCTACATTGTAATCTACAGTAGCTCTATCAACTACAGAAGCTGAGTATATGTCACTCACAGAGGAAGTGAAAGAGAGTATATGGCTTAAGGGATTGTTGTCAGAATTTGGTATCAAACAGACCTCAGTTTCCATTTTGTGTGATAGCCAGAGTGCTATTTGCTTATCCAAACATCAGGTATTTCATGAAAGAAGTAAGCACATTGATGTTGGATCACATTTTGTGAGGGATGAGGTCAACAAGAAGTCTGTAGAAGTTATAAAAGTTCATACAGATAGGGGTGGGATTTTTACCCGCGGGTTCGGGTACCCGACCCGACCCGACCCCGTACGGGTTTTACCCGATCGGGTTGGGTATTTCTAGCTCATCAGGTTTCGGGTTTTGGTCGGGTCGGGTTTTAGTAGGGTCGGGTTTTTGTCGGGTCAGGTTTTGATCGGGTACCCTATTTTACTAAAATCAACCATTATTTTACAGATATTTCAACAATTTTAAAGAAGCAAAAAGAAATTTAAAACTAAAAAAATAGTTTTGAAAAAACCCGACCTGACCCGCCGGGTACCCGACGGGTCGGGTACCCGCGGGGGCGGGTACCCGTACGATCGGGTGGAAAATCGGGTATTTTTATCGGGTACCCGATGTAGCAGGTACCCAACCCGACAAACCCAAAACCCACAAAACCCGACCCGAGCCCACCCCTACATACAGATAAAAATACAGTTGATTCTCTAACTAAGACAATGCCTGCTACTAAGTTTACATACTGTCTGAAGTTAGTTGGTTTTGCTTCTTTGGATTGAGAAGTGTTGCTGACCTGTAATAGGGCTTGAGATGAGAGGGAAGGAGTATTTGTCAAGATGAGTACATGATCAGCTAAAGTTGATGTCAAGGTGGAGATTTGTGAGGAATCAGTGTCATCTACTTAGCTGCTCAAGTTGAAAAATGGAAAGAATGGCATGAAATGAAGTCAAGGAGTTCTAGATCTGATAACTAACTTAACTACCTCATTCACAACGGTTTCTGTTAGCTTTCTCAACGGTTTTGGAAGCTTCTGTTGTTAAAGAGTAGCAAGAATGGTTTCACAGCAGTTTTGTCAGCTCAAGATCTTGATCTTCTGGAATGTTCCTTACTCGGTTATTAGGTGTATGTTATTCCCTTGTATTCAATATATAATGTACATCAATTAGTTAGATAATGGGTTGATCAGTTATCTAGGGATTTAGCTCAGAAACACCTAAGGTTACAAGGGGCTTTCTGGATCCGTTTTGATCATCTTGTCTTGTTGTTTCTTTTGTACCCTGATTTCCTTGATAGTGGATTGTTCTTGACCTCTTTCTGGACGTAGATCTTCTATGATCGAACCACGTAATTGCTTGAGTGTTATTCTTGTATTGTTACACAAACACAACAACACAACCAAACAACACCTCAAGAAAACATAGTTGTTGTATTGGTTCTTGATTGCTTAGTTTCAGCATTGCTTGGTTTGGATTGCAATTGTCTTTACAGAAGACACTGAACCTTTTTTCAGTCTTTTCCCCCCTATTTGGAACAGAGGAAGTATGATGACGGCTAGCTAAGTTTGCTGTTAGCTTTAGCTCAAAAAATGGAAGGGTGGATTGAAATTTTTTAGAGTTATGTTCTTATATTCCGTCTGTCCCATAAAAAGAATCTTGTATTGAAATTATTTTTTTGCCTCATAAAAAGAATTATGTTTGAAAAATTAAAGTTAGTTATTAATATAAATTACTTTGATGTCCTTATATAATTTTGTTAATACTTTAATGCCATTAGAATATTGATGGGTTTAACAAATTAATAAAGGATAAAACTAACAATCACCCAATTATAAAGAGTTGTACCTTTGATTAAGTTGACCAAATATAAAAAGGTGTACATCTATCAAACAAGACTCTTTGTATGAGACGGATGGAGTATTGTAAATAGTCCATTGATGTATTTGTAACTTTACTCTCTCTAAATATTGAAAAACTCTGGTTTGGTAGCGCTCCGGTCTCCAGATATAGTCACTTTCTTGACGAACCGGGTAAATAAATATATTTATTTTTTCATTCTTACTTTTTGTTTTTTTTCCACAGTTTATATCCCAGCACAACATAATATACCTATTATGTTGTAATTAATTATGAAAAAGATATAGGCTATGTTTGACTACGGCTGGGGAAGACTAAGATACTGTTGGCTGGGGTAAATAAGTTGGGGTAAATAGAGAGAGAAGATAGAGAAACCTGTCTTTTCAGTTACAAGAGTGGGAGGAAAGTTAAAAAACACGCAACTGTCAATCTACCACAACCAAATAATGCCTTCAACCTTGCCAATGCCAAACATCATCACATTGCCCTCAACGTGAATCGGCTGGAGGCAACCCTAATGAAACATAGCCATAGTCTGCAAGTGACAATGATGGCCACTTGGAATGCAAGATTTATACAATTTCACTTCATCACGTGAAAAGTCTACTCTCCTCTCCCTGCGGACACCAAACTGAATTATGTACCTTTAATAGAATATTAACACCAAATTTATTATCATAAAATATTCTTTTTTGAACTGAAAAAAAAAAAGAAGAAAAAGTTAACTTTCTAAAATTCCTATATATGCATTTTAGGGTTTTTTTTTTAAGTCATGCTTGTATGGATTTTACTGCCAGCTATAAAATGTTGATGGGAAAATTGGGGATTTCTCATTCTTTGTATTCAATAAATAAAGATTATATAAGAAAATCTAAAACTAAATAAAAATGACTAAAACATATTTCAGCAAATTAACAAACAACTCAATAAAATCTAGAATATGTGTTGGGATCTTTGCTACCTCGACTTCGTTTGGAATCATACGATTTGTTGAGCCCTGCATGCCCCTTGACCTCTTCATTGGTATGATATTGTCCACTTTATACCGAGCCCGCACAGTTTTATTTTTGGGCTTACTTCCAAAAAGCTTATACTAATAGAGATATATCTTTCCTTATATGCACATGATCATTCCCTTATATATTTAATGTGGGATTGATTTGACTATTGCAACAACACCATCGATACATACCACGTATGCAAAATACCATCATGGTAATATTACATACAGACACGTAACATGTATTAATAAAGTTAAAATATAGGATGAACAACATTTAAAATAGATGATCTAACCTACAAAACGTGTGGTTTAACAAAACTTAACTGATCAAATAACATACGCATTAACAACTAATCTATTTATTTGACATTTACAATACTCATTTTACGCTACTTCATCTTAATATAGACATCACTTTTTATTATATAAATGGTCGTACACATCTTAAACATGTGCAAACAAATATACTCCGAACATCTACAGCCAAATCCAATCACCCCTCTAAAAACTGTGGCATACACAATTTTATGAATCCTCCGACTTAAACTCATCTCCTAACAATCGTAACTAACTATCTTAAATTTTAAATTTACAAAAATAAAAGTTGCCAATAGTGAAGGATGAGATACTACAAAACCACCAT
This sequence comes from Ajuga reptans, assembly GCA_032274785.1. Lineage (NCBI taxonomy): Eukaryota > Viridiplantae > Streptophyta > Magnoliopsida > Lamiales > Lamiaceae > Ajuga > Ajuga reptans. Next base: position 9,893 of record JAUEKW010143837.1, read on the forward strand.
GACTCACATAACATTAATTAAGCTTGTGTACGGATGGAGAATAATAGCAAAATATCGAAATACTGCATTTATCATAATTTTTTTAGTACAATAACGGTATAAGAATTTTAAAATTTTGGTATTTTCGGCATATACCAAAATACTGGAAAATATTTGGTATTTCGGTACATAGTGGTATACCGATAATTTTTCAGTATTTTGGTAGTTCGGTATTTCGGTATACTAAATTTTTAACGGTATACCAAAATTTATATATACTAAAATCAACAGTAAGTAACGGTATATACTGATACTGACATAAAATTTAATATCCCAAATTTTCGGTACAATATCAATATTTACAGACACTGTACTAAAAATTTGGTATACAGGTACAGTAATTAAATAAATTTTTCATATACCGATAATTTTGATACGATAACGATATGGATAATTGGGTAAGGTATACCGACCCGAACCACCTAAGCTTGTGGTTTATAGTTAGACTTGTCAACCAAAATGGTTGCCAAGCTCAAATTCAGTATTTTTTCAAATTTGTTGTAGGAAAAGTTGATAACAGGGAAGAAAAGAAGAAGAAGAAGAAGAAGAAGAAGAAGAAGAAGAAGAAGAAGAAGAAGAAGCAGAAGTAGGCGTGAAAGCGGCGTATTATTATTCCACATAAGGTCCTTTTATAAAGGTATACAAACTAGGGTTTACAATACAT
>JAUEKW010143848.1:0-10594 GCA_032274785.1 Ajuga reptans
CATTTATTTCAGATAATAAGGAAATTAAATATACATCCATAAAGCGCACTAAAAGTTTGCTTTAATGTATACTCTATTATTTTTTGTATATATAAACCGAATTAATCTGAATTGTACATGAACCAGATCTGATAATCAGAATCGCCATTTTTGTTTGGAATTTTATTTTTTCGGAATATAGCAGAAATATAGGGTTGGGGATTGAGTTTATAACGTAACCTCTTTTTGATTCTATGCCAATAGTAATTAGGGCTGTTAACGAATCGAGTCGAGTCGAGTTTTGGGTTGTTCAAGTAATATTTACAAAATTTTAAGCGAACCGAGCCTGTTAATTTGGTGTTTGTTAGTTCGCGAACATTAACAGGATTTGTAGAAGTCGCTAGGAGCTAATTTGGTGTTTGTTAATGTTCGTGAACTATTCGCATACACTAACCAGGATTGTACAAGTCGCTAGGCGCTAGTTAGGTAGTGGACTGGGGCCTAACGACTAGTCAGTGCCTAGGCGGAGCTAATCGGGGCATAGGCGTGGCTAGATGGAGGTGGAATCAGGAAATAAACGTAGGCGGCCAATGAGAGCCTAGCATCTAGACGGCAATTAATCGGAGCTAGTCGAAATTTTTTGCAACAGAGACATTAACGAATACCAAGTTTGTTAACATTTTATGTTCGTAAACGTGAATATCATATATTATTCTAGGTTTGCACAAAAAAAAAAAACTTAAGTTTTATTTTTTCTACAATAAATTTATGGATATTTTCTATAAATAAGTTACATAAATAATATACAAATATTACTATTATTATTTATTATTATTATTTTATACGAGCCTAAAATATGTCCACGAGTCGTTAACGAACGAACCATTTAATGTTCAAGTTATATTCGTTATTAAACAAACATAAATAAATGTATTTGAACGAATGCTAATCTAGCTCGAACACGAGTTTTTTAGTCAAGGCTTATTAACAACCCTAAGGTTCCTAGTTACAACCTTATTAGGATTAAAGAGTAGGAGATAAGCAAAAGTAATTCTTTGCTTTACCCTCAAAAAATAAATTCTTTGCTTTAAAGGCCAAAAAAAATACTCCATCCGTCTCATAAAAAGAGTCATGTTTGATGAATGTACAACTTTTTATCTTTGGTCAACTTAGTCAATGTACAATCATTTGCAAGTGGATGATTGTAATTATTACCCTTACAAATTTGTTAAACTCATCAATTATCATATTGACATCAAAGTATTAACATGATTTTATAAGGGCATCGAAGTAACTTCTATGTTTAACTAACTTTGACTTTTCAAATATGACTCTTTTTAAGGAACAAGAAATAGTTTTGATACATGACTTTTTTTATGGGACGAAGGGAGTATAATAGACGAAAACCGTGGACAAAAGTATAATAAATAAAATATTTCAATATAAGTGTGGTGGGGCAATAATCGTACGGTTAGAAAAGAATAAAAAATCAACCTGAAGTGCAGTGTAAGCATACAGCCAAGTAGCAAACCAACCCCCACGAAACAGGAAAATAAACAGAGCAGAGAAATCACTCATCACCATAGATGCCGTAAACATCCATCACACATAACCTCGCGTGCCGGAAACCTCCATATTCCGATCAGTATCGTTATAAGTAAACCGATTTTCCAACAATATCAAAAAACAAAAGTGTATATAGTGTCGTAGAGAGAGAGAGAGATTTTGGTGTATGTATATATATATGAAGGAGAGAGTGAAAAGCAAATCTGGGAAAACATCAGTTTTTGGTGGAGGGGATTTTTGATTGTTTCCATGAAATCGCGGCGGCGCTTAGGATGAGTGACTCCGCTTACAGAGTCGAAACGACGTCGCGCCTCGCCCAATGGCGAATCGACAACCTTGGCTCCTGCACTTACCGGAAATCCGATCCTTTCAAGATGGGCAAGTGGAATTGGTTAGTCATTCCTCTTTTTGTAGAATACAAAACCTGATCCTAAATCGATGATACCAAAACATGTATTTCTCTATATAAATAAAGAATGGAAGAGCTCAAGAGAAACCAGTAATTAAGGCGTTTGTGTTTGGAATTATATTTACAACTTTGGTTCTAGATTTGAGAATAACAATTGTTTGTGCATTTCGAAAAGGCAGAATGTTTTAGTGTTTGTTCATTTAAAAGGATTACAGCACTCAGGGCAGGCTATGAGTGTTGACAAAAGCGCTCATGGGTTGCTGAGTAGAGCAGGCGTAAATGAGCCGAGTCGAGACGAACATGTTATTATTCAAGTTTATTTGAAATATTATTGAATTTCCAATATTATATTTGGGGTTGTTTGATTATTAATCGAATCAAACTTGAACGAGCTTTAATTGAGTCGACCATGACTCGAACTCGAGTAATTTTGTATTTTTACACCTGTTTTATTATTTTTAGCTTATTGAGCTTGGGCTCGAGTAGAACTTTAGATTTATAAAATGTAAAATTATTTCAAGCTTGTTTGATATATTTAATATAACATAGTTCAAATAAACTTTTAACGAACGATTTCGAATCGAATAGCTTGATTTGATTTTCAGCCTTGCTGCTCACGACAAGGTCCGAGATAGGATTAAAAATCAAATCAAGTTACTTGTTACTCGACTCAAGATCGATTGTTATTAGTATGTTTGGACTATGTTCGATTTAAGATATCAAAGAAGGTTGAATTTATTTCTGTGTTTAATGAAACCTAAAGTTTGACCGAGGCTCTAGTTTGATAAGTTTAAAATATTAAAACAAGTGTGAACATTTCAAATTACTCGAGCTTGACTCGTGTTCTGTTCGATTAAACCTCGTTCAAACAAGCTTGAACAACACTACCTTCGGCTCGTCTCCCGAAGGATGCTCTCTGTAGTGGCTGGAAACCAGATTGAGAGAAATTCTTTCTTATTGCCTAATTAACAACACAAACGCATTATTGTCCGTTACAATTATCCTAATGTTAGTTTTGGATTGAAGGCATTTTTCTGTGGAGAAGAGTCGAAGCTTGTTTGTTAAATTGTACCCAGAGATATCAAATATCACCAGAGAAAATCCTCCAATTGCGTCCTTTATAATCAAATTGGTTTCCTCTGTGGGAGATCGCAAGTGTTTGCTTCATCCAGGCGAGTGTCACAATTTCTGTCTACGCTCGGAGATTTACGCTAGGTGTTTTATTCACACATGTTTATAAGGCACCTGCTGTAATTCTTCAGACGTAGCATCTAATAGACCATACTCTATTCTCTCTGAAGCTTTGAACCGATATTATATACAGAAGTTACTGATAAGCAGCTCAAGAGCAATGAGGATTTTGTCTGGACTGTTGAGGTTCCATTAACTGGAAAATTCATCATCGATGTTGAGTTTCTTGATCTCAAAATTGCACCTCCAGACGTAAGATACTATCACCATCTTCTCTTCCTTTTTAAGGCTAGTGTAATACCTTTCCTTATTTGGGAAATTTGTCGTTTTTCGTCCTGTAATTTTACCACCTTTTGGGAAACGTCATTTATGTTATCCCAAAAGTTAATTGAACTTATAACTTGTAAAAAACTTTTCAGAATCGTCAATTTACCGTCAATAGTAGGTAAAACTACCGGTTGTTGCTGACGCGCCGTCACTTTTACCTGTTGTTCACGGCGCCACGTCAGCAGCAACTAGTAAATTTACCTGCTGCTAATAGTAAAAAACCAATTCTATAAGGTTTTTACAAGTTACCGGACCACTTAACTAGGAATAACATAAAGGATGCTTTGTAAAAGGTGGAAAAATTATAGGATAAAAAAGACAATTTCCAGTCTATATATTCGTTCTACTGTTACATTCTTATTGACAAAATACTAGCTCCCTTTTTATTTAGGGATAATTCTACCCTAGTAGTGGGTAATACCCGAATGTATTATAGCTCATAGGATTTGTGTGTAAGAGCAGAATGAAAAGCTAATAGTGTATAACACATTCGGAAATTACCCATGAGTAGGATAGGAAAAACTTTTATTTAGATGCAGTAGTTTTAGCTTTGGGTGAGATAATTATCTATCCCTAACAAAAGATTGAGCTCCATCACAGGGCACAGACCCTCATTCGATTTGGAGCGACGGATTCACACAACGACAGTCAAACGAAACAGCTCTAGCATCCCTCGGTCGAATGTTGTTGGAAAGCATTCACACAGATATCGTAATCACCGCCTCCGACGGAACCATCACAGCACATCGCGCAGTTCTGGCTTCCCGGTCACCCGTTTTCCGAAGCATGTTCTCGCACGATCTGAAGGAGAAAGAGAACTCGGCCATAGACATTTCGGACATGTCGATCGAAGCTTGCAGGGCATTTCTGAATTACATATATGGCAGCATAGGCAGTGAGGAGTTCTTGGCACATAGGTTGGCTCTGCTTAGAGCAGCCGATAAGTACGACGTTTCGGATTTGAAAGAAGCGTGCCACGACAGTCTGTTGGAGGATATCGATACGAAGAATGTTCTGGAAAGGCTTCAGAATGCTTCGCTCTATCAACTGCCCAGATTGAAAAGTAGTTGCATGAAGTATCTGGTGAAATTTGGTAAGGTGTTTGATATTAAAGATGAATTCGATTTGTTTCTGCAGTGTGCGGATAGAGAACTGATTGGCGAGGTGTTGAATGAAATCCTTGCTGTCTGGAAAGGTTTCTGAAGAAGAAGAAGTTTATCATTCCATTATAGTGTGTCATTCATTGTACAAAGAAAGATATTCTTTTATGTTAGATGAAGATTATTGGTTTACTTGTACAGGTATTGATTTAAAGTGATTTGCTAAATGACTCAGTTTGGTGTGTATAGTTTGATGGAATAGATAAGAACCACAGTGTAACGTGTAAACAAATTATGATTGTTATATATGATATCAATGTTGTCTCTAGTTTTTGGGTGTATTCCTTGATATACCCCTAAATCTACGCATATGTGGTTTATCTACTATAGATGCGTTTACTTTAATAGATATCTATGGATATGGGTAACTACCCTAACATTTCATGGGTTTACTTTGCTAGAGATCTTTTCCCGGGTAATCTTGGTAACCTAGGATAACTTATCAAAATCAAAGATAAGTCTGAGATACTTAGTCCATAATGATCTTTTGAATAGTTATCCAGTATTTAAGATAAGGGTTGAGAAAACCCATATTTGCCCCCTTACATTAATAAAAGAGTTAATTACAAAAAAAATCACGACATTTGACCAAATTTTCATTTGCAACATGACCTTTAAAACTTAGCGTTATTAATCACCAACTAAAACTTTTTTCAATTACAACACTGGCTGTATTTTTTGACATCTAATTGCGTCACCACCACTACCATTAGATATGTCACGACGGGATTATCCTATATCTGTAACCTATTTTATTATTCATTGCTACAAATGTAGTGAATCAGTGATTGAAGTTATTATGTCATGACTTCCACTTCCAATTAACATTAGTGGATGTAACAGATTGTAAAATTGGTGGAGGGTAAATGAATGTCTCGTCGAGTTGCATCTAACAATGGAGGTGGCGACATAATCAGGTGTCAAAAAATAAAAAAAAGTTCATAGCTGGTGATTAATATTATTAAGTTTTAAAGGTCATGTTGCAATTGAAAATTAGACTAAAGGTCGTGATTTGTTTGGTAATTAACTCTTAATAAAATGGAACATTTTCTTTATTTCTCTCCTAATAACCCGTATCTCAACATACAATATCAACAAGTAAACATTAAATATGTATAAGAAATATCTTTATTAACTAGTTATATCATAGAGTAAACACTGGAAAAGAATTTCAAAAATTTCATTATCATACTTCTTTATCTTGATGTATTGGATAATAAAATTATCTCTCTCCTCAAAGTAAGCACTGCCTATTCAGATACACACATTATACACACATCCACATGTATTTGTGTAAAGGAATAAGCCACAAATAGACACTTCAATTATACTCTCAAGTTCAAATAAACACCTAAAATATTTTTTTGTCCAATCAAACACTTTAATTTTTAAAAGAAGATAAATACACACATTCACTTTTTTTTAGGGAAACAAATTCATTAATGGTGCTGGAAATCGTCCAACAACGATTGACAAATCCAAGGAGGAATACAATCACACAAAAAGTAACTGGGAATCATAAACTTAGCATGATGAGCAAACTCATGTGCTAGAAAATTACGGTTCCTACGAATCCAAAAAAAAACCGGAAATTGGAACAGCGGTTCTAAGCCGAAGAACATCGTCATTGACCGGGATGCAAGGGAGGGAGCAATTGGAGGCATTATTGGCTGCCAAGATGACTGAGGAAGCATCCCCAAGAACAACAGGGGCCGGGAGAGAGAGGGATTGGGAGACCCTGAGGGCCTCCCGCAGTGCCAATATTTCAGCCACCTCCGGATCAGAGATACCGTCAAATCTCTTGCAGAGGCCAAAGATGAAGTTCGAATTGGCGTCGAGAATAGCAATGCCAATTCCCGTTCCGGGGCGGGGGAGCGGAGATTGCACCATAAAAAAAATATGCGAACAGTTCCTGTCGGGGGGGGGGGGGAGCCAGGACGAAGCACGGATGTGACAGAAGAGAGGAGCACGAATGCTCGAGCCAAGAGTTTGCAACCTAAAAATCTCGCTAGATACCGAAAGAAGCAGTGGCAATAGAGAGAGTGTCCGGGAGATGACCTTCGAAAACCCCCTTATTCCGGTGGAACCAAAGTTGGCTGCAAAAAATGGCGATAATCTCGCAAGCCGTAGACGGGAAAGAGAGCAGGAGGTCTTGAAGCCAAAGAACGAAGGAGGGCTGCCTCTTGGCGGAGATGACATCAAAAAGGCCCGACGCCTGCCAGATCGAGGAAGCAAAAGGACAGTCGAAGAATATATACAAGTTTGGGACGGGGTCGGCATTGCAAAACGGACTAGAGAAGGGGAACGAAATGCCCTGGCGTGAGAGGTTCTCAATCATTGGGAGAGTATTTGAAATACTTCTCCACAAGAAATGGTGAATGCGAGAGGGGATGCAAAGCTTCTCGATATTTTTCCACAGCGGGTTAGGACCCGAGCTTGAGCCGGCAGACGTGGATAAGGCTGACGAAAGATCAGACTCCAGGAAGACATGATAGGCTGAGCGGACAGAGAACTTCCGTTGCGAGTAAAATGCCAACGCCACAAGTCGTCTCTATCCGGGGAGCCAAGGGGTAAAGAGAGAATCAAATCAGCTTCATCCAGGGGGAAGATAAGACGTACAAGATCAACATTCCAGCCTCCGTTGGAGAACAGGGCTGAGACTGGGGTGTGAGGGTCCAAACTACCCTGACTCAGCCTAGATAGGAAATCAGGCGGGCGCGGGATCCAGGGGTCCCCCCAAATCTTCGTGGAACTCCCGGAATGAATGAGCTTCCAGCAACCAAGCCGGAGGAGAAATAATCCCTAAAATTATCAATACTCACTAGTTCATCTGCCATAGCGAATTCTCAGAAGCACAGAAAATTAATCAGAAAATACTTTATTCCTTGAGGCTCCGTTTATTTTGGGAGATAACTTAGAATAATGACATTTTATCTAATTTTATCTAATGTTTACTTTGTTGGAAATAAAAAGTCGGGTTATCCTTCCGACTTAGGATAAAATACTAAAACCCGGATAATACATTGGATAATAATCCACCCACTTCCCCCTAGGATAGTAACCTAAAACTTGGGATAACATTAGGAAATATTGGAAGCTTAATATTAAAAGGGACATTTAGGTAATATCACTCTTATCTAAATTACATATATCACATAGTAAAAGGTGGATAAGGATAGTTAATATCATTAGCTAGATATTATATGTTAGAGTAAACATTAGAAGTGGATAATAATTTATATCCTATCCTATGAAGTTATCTCACTGATCTAGATAATTAACTTATATATGTTTTTCAATGTAAACAGAGCCTAAAAGAGAAATATTTGGAAATGTGTGCTTCTCTTTCCCTATTGGTTATGGCCAAGGAGTTCATATGGGCTTATGGAAAAGAGCGATGGCAAAGGCACACTGACGAAGCTGATGGTGGAGTTCTATTTCTTGCTCTGCTTCGAGTTTTATTATCTTTACTTTGGATATTCTTCTATCGATGGCGAATAATGGTAGTTGTGTAAATGTATAGGAAATAATACACGTGGTGTAGATTTCTTGGTGTAACATCTCAAAGACCACTCTATTGAAATTTTATTGCTATTTGATACGTGGGTAAAATTACTATTCTTAGAGAGCGAGATACATAAGCAGAGTAAAAGACAAACAAGGCAGAGAGAGAAGAGATGGGCGATTTCGGCGACATCAACCCTTTGCTCAATTTTCTGTCAATCTCCATCTGATTTTCAATGCTATTTCCATGTTTGCTACACCAAATCGTATCTATGATCACATATTACATACAATTTTGTGTCAACTACCAGGATTCTATGAATATATCAAATTTGTGCAACAAATCCCTTATAGGGTTCTTGGCGCAACTTTTCACGAAGGGCCCCCCATCCCATTGTTCCCTCCTAGATTTTCATCACATCTTGATTCTAATATGATTCAGAACCCACCTGCATCCCTATCGCATTCTCTCATGAGTCAAGAAATGCCACAAAATCCCCCTTCATTTTCTTCGTCTACTAACCCTAGCGACATGGCGGAGATTGGCGCTCCCCTCTTGGCGAACAAGAACAACATGCATTCTTCCACTAGTTTTCCTGATGAACTCCGGCATCAAAATCACTCCGACAAGGATATCACAACTGCCTCATCGGAATCTGGGATGAATCCTGTTATTGGACACAACGGGAGACCACTATTTCGCTCGCTAGCAGACCCTTCTGTTGTGCTCTCCCATCAGGATACCCTTCACTCCCTGCCAACGTCGACAAACAACTTGGCACCCCATCCATCACGTTCTCTTACTATTGAGCCCCCTCCTCAGGTACTCAATGATCTTTTGCTTCATTATTGCATGCGCAGGCCCCCCCATTACGGAATGTACGGCTTCCTCTTTCACCGAGGCGGTAATCTATAAAAAAGGGGATTATCACTGTGTATTGATGAATGAAAAATTGTTAAAGTCCAAAATTAACATACTTGCTCATACATTCATTGGTCGCGTGTCCTATGCTCCCCAAGATAAACCTCGTTCCACGCTGGAATTGCTTGCTAGACTCAAATCAGTGTGGCTGTTGCGGGAGGATATTCGTATTATTTTGTTGGGCAAAGGATATTTTAATATTAAGTTCACTCTTGAGGAAGATAGGCAGATGGTGGCCCCTATCTCCTGGTGTCCTACGCCTATCACCATGGACAAAGGGATTTAATCCCTATAAAGTTAACACCTCAATAACCTCGGTTTGGATGCACATTTATGAGCTCCCTATGGAGTTCTGGGACCCATCGGTAATCCCGGGCATTGTCTGGGCTATTGGAACGCTAATCTCGATTGACAGTTGATCGCTCAATGATTCGGTAGGACATTTTGTGAGAGTGTTGGTTAAGGTTGATCTGTCCAAGAAAATGGACACTCAGATTATGGTGGAATCGACTAGTTACTGTGTTTATCCGTCTTTAGATTTTTAGAACTTGCCGTTCTTCTGCCCCTCGTGCAAGATTGTAGGACATTCGATTAGGAAGTGCCAGAAAATCCAGGCCCCGGCAGCCTCCAAGCCTGTTTCCCAAGTTGCCTCGCTGGATAAAATGGGTCGCTCTAAGTCCTGACAGCGGCAGCGTCAAGGGCGACAAGAATACCGTTCGAAATCTACTAGTCCTTCCCCACCATATGTTCTGGAGCAAGAGGATGCTACCTCTACCGCAGCTCTGTTGGATACTATTATGCCATCTTCGGAGAATCAAGTGACTGCTCCCATGCAGGGGTTACTCGATTCAGGTATCACATCTTGGGACTTGGTTGCTACTATGCATTGCTCGAATATATTCCATGCTTTGGAGACCTTGATAGACACAGAGAGCGTTGAGAGCGATGCTCATGCGGATGGCATTATATCTATTGCCCAACAAAATATCTAGGACTCCATGCATTGCCCTCCGGATAATAACCATGATGATACAGGGGAGGCTTCTTCTCTCTTCCTTCATTTGCCTTCTCTAGTGGAGCCCCCGCCCCTCAAAATAGCTCCCCCCTCTCGGGAACCCATTATGACATGCTCGACCACTCGCCGTCTTCATCAGATAGAACAAGATTTTTCTTCGGTGGTCGTCTCCAATTTTTGCATTGTTTCTGAGGTTTCATCAAATAAAGCTATGCAAGCCATGCGCCTCGTTGCGCGCCAAAAATGGAGTGATATCTCTGATGAATCGGACCCGGGTTAGGGGGTCTCCTTTTCGGACTTCTTGATGACTGCACTTCTAGGTTCTCCTTGCATTTTCTTGGACATGATTTCTATTTTTCACTCTTTGTTTTGATTTTGTAGCTTGTTTGTGTTGGAACACCTGTCGTCACCGACGATCCAAACAACAAGACTATTCGGAACCCACCGTCAAAAACGATAATCCAAAACTGCAAACTAGTTCGAACAACACATCTCGGCCGAGACACACACTTGGTCTCGGC
>JAUEKW010143858.1:0-10593 GCA_032274785.1 Ajuga reptans
TAAAAGTATCAATCCAAAGTTATAATTTCATTCATAAATTTATTAAAACAAGTAATAATTTTTACCAATTAAGTGATACTTTTCGGCATAAAAGTAATACCTTTTGGACCGGGTAAAATTATACTACTCGTTGCATATAAAAAAATTCATGCAACGGGGGCATATAAGTTTTTGTCATATATAAGAGTTTGCCCCTTTAATTCTTCATAGTTCACCCCATTAACTATAAATTTTCGTCCCAATCCCTACTTACTATTAAAAGAAAATTACAGGAAATATGTGTCACTCAGATATCTATTTAAACCCCTTAAAAATCACTTCTGACACGTGTAATTCTACGAAAAAAATATATATAAAAAAACCCCGATTAATTAATTATACTTATCTTATCTAAAAAACAGTTTATTTTTCTTCCATTACTGAAGGTTGCCTATAAATCCACGTAAAACTCGGAATTAAAAAAAAAACTGTCGCATAATTATAAAATATATCATATTTTCAATGCAAACTGCCTTATCCGTTAATTAATAATTTAGAATTTCCACATAATATTGTTAGTTATTTTTCCAAACCAACAGTTTGAAATAAATTAAATTTTTTTAAAAAACAAAAAATTTAAAATGATAATAATCTGAAATAGAGCCAAAGTAAAAACAGTAACAATATTATTTAATCATATTACTAAATTACAAATAATCATATGATAATCAAATAGTATGAACGAATCAGACAATCAATAATTTAATAATTCAATAATAGTATATTATTATTATTATTATTATTATTAATAATAATAATTAATAATAATCATCACAATATTGCAGTTTATTACGTATAAACTGCTATTTTCCACTATTTTCGAGAATTATGCAGTTTATTACAAATAAACTGTAATTTAAAACTAAACCTCACAACACGGGCACGTCTCCTGCATTTTCGCACCCAATTTCTCTCTTTGAGAACCTGTCTCTATAAACACACAGGTGCGGTTTATATGTAATAAACTGCTACTACCCACTATCTCTCACCAAAAACCTACACGTCGTCAGTTTATTTCACCTCTTGTAGCCTCTCTATAAATATAACCTTAATATGAACTCACATTTTCAAATTTTCAAATATTATACTGCAAAATTACCCTCAAAATATCACTCACTGAAACACAGCAATGGCTCCTTTTTCAGTTTGGTTAGGGATGTTAATCCTTCAACTTCATTGTGGGCAATGCGTTTGAGGGTTGTTCGAGCATACGAGGTACCTGCGTTTGGCAATCAACCAGAAAGTTCGAGTTATGAAATCATTTTTCATGACAAAGAATCGGAAAGAATTCATGCAACAGTGAAGGCGTCTTCAATGAAATGCTTGAGCACAATGCCTATGGAAGGTCATATCTATGATATGAAGGACTTTTGGTGACTGAAGATAGCATGAAGTTCAAAACTACTGACAATACTTTGAAGCTCATATTTCTGTGCAAGACTAAGATCCAGGAAGTTTTTGATGAGTCCTTTCCGAAATCAACCTTCGTATTCACGCCTTTCAACGACTTCGCATCAATGAAAGAGACACTGCAGTTCAAACTATTTAGTAAATTTTCTAAACTTATCTCTAATTTTCCTTCAACTAAACTAAAATTTATAACTATTAATATCTAAATCTATTTTTTATTTATTTTACAGATGTTATTGGAAAACTGAAATCTTGTCAAATTTCTCCAACTTTAACAACAAATGGGAAACGAATGGAGTTTGAGATAGAAGACCTGGAGTTATTACATTACATTTTTTTATTACTGTTTGTGCTAATTATTTCAAATACTAATTATTTCATTACTATTCTTTCTTACTCAGCCAAAATCAACTGTCATGCACCCTATGGGACAATTACTGTGATGCATTAACTCCATAGATCACACATCATCTGAAAATGTGGTGGTCATTATTCAGTTTGGTCGAATGTCTGTTTTTGGAGGTATTCACGTTTACAAATTTAAAACAACAAACATTCTTTCTTATATACAAATGCATGCAACAAGTTGTTTAAAAATTTGCAGGAAATGTTAAGTTTTCCAACACATTTAATGCTACTAAGGTTTACGTGAATGAGAATGCTGCTGAAATCGAAAACTACAATCTCAAGTACAATATTACTCTACTTTCCTACATTAAATGTTAAAACTAATCTGTAAAGTATTTTTGTATATTCCTTTTGTTGAATCATTATGCATTGTTTTCTAAAGGTTGAAAGATGCTGGAGTTGGAAGCTCTAAAATGGAAACTTTTCAAAGCACTGCTGCACTTGCATTGGCTGATGAGTTTAATACCGGAAAGGTTGTAGTTAAAAACATTGCTGAAATTATTTCATGCACAAAGGTATATTTATATCTTTCTATTGATTTAGCTGTATCAGTTTTTTAGTTCGACATTACTAAATTAATGTACATATTTGTTTTAGCCTGAAATCTACTAGGTGCCTATGGAGCTTGAAATCTTAAGTGATTGGTTCTATCTAGCATGCAAGTTCTGCTCAAAGAAGCTAATCCCGGTGAATGGAGTCTACTTCTGCAGCAAGTGTATTAGGACCGAAAAGGATGGCATTTGCAGGTTCTAATTGCTTCTCCCTTGCTACCCTATAGATTATTGTTTATGTTATCTTTATTTATCATAAATGTCATAATATTTTTCCTTAGGTATAAGCTTCAAGTTTCAGTTATGGATAAGAGTGGATGTGCACAATTCATTCTTTGGGACAAGGAATGTATAGAGTTGATCGGAAAATCTGATGTTGAGATAAAAGAGGCTAATGTAGGACTTACTACACTTATTCTTACATAAGTATTATGACCTAAGTTTTTTTTTTCCAAAAAGTAATTTGTACATTTTCACTAATTTGTAGGAGGAATCCTTCGACTATGTTCCAAATGAGATTGAGAATGCACTGAGTGAACGGTCTGGGTTTTTTAAAGTCCAGGTTAGGGAAGGTGACAACCTACGAGAATTTGTCACTTACAACGTTGCTAAAATGACTCTAGATCCGAATCTTATGGCTAAGTACAGTGACAAATACATTGAGTCCAAGGTCAGATATTTCACATTTAAGCAGTTATTAATACTACTATATTTTGTATACGTACTAACCAATTTTGAATACTTACAAATAACAGGGGAAACAAATACAAGTAGATGATGATATTTTTAAAAGTGGTGATTGTAATATTGGTGATGCACATAACCTGCTGGAGTATACATGTGAGAAAGAGTTTGAAAGTGATGGTGACACAATAATGGTGAAAAACAATGCATTGATTGAAAACATTGAGGTTGGAGCAGGCAAGAAAAGAAAGAGGATTGTGAAGAAGGAGAAATGACGAGTATCAGAATCTTTTATGAAATGAAGTTAGTATGTTTTAAGTTGGTGTCATGTTTTGTAGGTTTTATGTTTAGGTTAAGTTGGTGTCATTTTGTTTTTTTTTTTTCTGAAATTATGTCTTAAGAAAAATGCTCTCCTACCCGCGGTGGGCACAACTTAATATGCCCACCGCTGATGTGTAAAGATCTAGTCCCCTAATTATAGTTGAGTTAATTTAATTACTTTATTTGAGATCTTGACATATCAGCGGTGGGCACATTAACTTGTGCCCACCGTGGGTAGGGGAGCGGGACTGTATGTCTTAATGTGTGAAAAGTTTAACATGTGACAGTTGTGTTTTCTACATTTTTATCTTAGGAAGCTATATATTTGTATTTGTGTTTTGTTTATGAAAAATATGTGTTTAGTTAGCAAAAACCTTATTTGATAATGCATCTATTGCGACTCACAAAATATGCAGCAAGTTATCAACAATAAGTAATGAAATGATACAAAAAAATCCTAATAACTAAATCATACTACTGATTATTTTATTTTATGAAAAATCCTAATCTATTAATGTGCCTATAAAAACCAATATTACAGACCACAAAAACAGATAAGATTGTTACATTTAAAAAAAGTTATTAGCACTGTTAAAAATATTGTGCCTGTTAAATGAAAACAATGTTTGGTCTGTTAAAAAAATGTGGCCTGAAAAACTAAAAAATTATTGGCCTGTTAAAAATGACAACATTGCTGCAATTCAAAAATAACAATTTATGTAAAAAAATTGATATTAAGGGCCTGTTGAAATATTTAGTTTTCGGTTATGTCTAGTTTCCACCAGTAACTAAATAATTAAATATAAAATATTTAAATACAAACCCACTACCCTAAATTCCTTGCCCCACTTATCCATTGAAGCCATGTTATTTCTCCACTATCCTACTAACCATTTTTTCAGTTACAAATTTTACTTTGCTTATATAAGAGTCTAAATCTGCATCAACATAAACACATAATATTCACAGCCGAAATTATCTATTTCATGCTATACATTTCGAAGCAGAAAATCAAATAGTATATTTTACATACCTTATATCACATCAGATGTCTTCATTCTGCATGCGTGAACGCGATGTCACTCCTGATAGCTCTCCGGAAATCCTGCTCGTTCGATTGATTCGTTGTTACCACGTTCCAGTACCTGGAAATGCTTTATTGATCAGAAGCATAGAGTGTGTTTTCGAGGATTACGAGGTAAAACCATATAATTCTTATTGTTTAGGTAATATTTCACATTATTTCACATTATATAATATTTTAAAAATATTGTATAGGGAGGCAGAATTCACGCTACAGTTCATGGTCCTCCACTTCTCAATTTGATAGTGAATCCAACAGTTGGTTATTTGTATGGCTTAAAAAAAATTTAATGTTCATGAAGATCAAAGACCTTTCCGTGCAACAACAAACAACTATCAAATCACATTCACTACAAACACAATTATGGTTGAAGTCATGCCTGCAGACTACATTCCTCAACAGCAGCAGGTTATTTTCTAATTCATTTTATAAATTTTTTTAGTTTACAAATTGTATCTTAATCATACAAGTGATTTTTTTCATGTTCAAAGATATACAAGAAGAGTTATTATTTGCAACATTTATGGCCTACGAACTTGGTTGTATTGTGCATGTGCAGAATGCCTACAGTGCCTACAAACCACATGAAATTTCAGCGTTTGCACCAATTGCATAAACAGAGAAAATGATGGACCATTGAGGTAAAAAAAACAAACACAAATATACATTTAATACAAATAAAAAAAGTTTTATATTATTATTTTTTGTCATCAGGCCAAAAGTCGAAGTAATTCTCCAGGACGATTCAGGCACTCCACAACAAACTTTCTGTGATAAAGACTGCGCTCAGCTAATGAGCATTTAAAAGGAATCTTTTTGCAACAATTCAGAATTCAGCAGTAACAGTTTACCTATGTGATTATAGTTTAGTTTACATTTTTTCAATTCAGTTCATATGTATCAAATATGCTTTCTATTTATGTAGTATGTCTTTTCAGAATTCTTAATTAATCGCTTTTTCTCATCAACTTATGTAGCATTCTGTTGTACATAGATATTTTTTATGGCATCAAGTTAACATAAAGTAATATATTTTTTTACTAAACTTAATATTTCTTTCACAACTCAAACATTCTACTATCTATGTAACCATTTATAATGACAGCATAGTTGAAATTTAAAATTAACAAAATATATTAAAGTTATAAATAATAAACTTTCAAATGACAGCAATATTGCAATTCAAAAAAAAATCTTAAAGTTACAAACAAACATTCAAACTTTCAAGTAATTCAATGTAGTGAATGTACTTACCTTATTGTTGTGAACAAATTCCTCCAAATATTTTTCCAAACTTTACTTGTCATAATAGATAAATTTTAAAAATTAATATATAAAACAACCAAAAAAAAAATGCATCAAACAATTAAAATATAATAAATTCCCACTACCGTCTATTAAAGAATAAAATAACATATTAAAATTATAACAGTTATCATTCTCATATTTCTCAACATTTATGAAAGCATTCGACACTCCTTAATATTTAAATGTTTATAAATTATTAAATTCAAATACTTTCAAAAATTATAAAGCGGTTACATAATTTATTTAGTACAAATTCATACACTGAACTTAAATTTGTAGTTACACATTATCTTCACAGATCAAACAAAAGTAGTTTCTAAAACAAAAAAATACAGAATCTGTCCCGATTAAAATTCAAATTCAGATTCAATGGTTACCACTTAGATTTCAAGCTATTAACAGATTCGGGATTACAGACAGGAGCACGATTGACTACATAAGGTAAATTATTTTTCTGACTTACCCTTTATCTAAATAAGTCTGTATGAAGCACAATTTTTTACATGATCTCCATTGTTCTAATTTGCTCTTTATGTGTTAATATATCATATTCATCATATCATATTAGGTTGGATGAGACGATGAAACATTTACAATTGTTCAATTATTATCTAATTTATGAAACATCATAAAGTAAACAGTGTCAGTTTGTATGCATATAGACATTCAGAATGTATATCATCATTCTCAGTTTTTCGTTTAAGAACAGAGAGCATAAGAGGTAGTAGGGACAATAAAGAATCAGATCTAACATCTATTTTAAAGATAAAGATCGATTACACACTCCTAATTCATTTTTACCTTCCACTGTCCATTCGAACCTTGATTTAACTAAAAATCATAGGCGTAAACACAAAAATATGAATAGTTAAATAATTAAATATGTGCTTCCTGAATATTGTCACCTAAAATAAATTAATTTTAGGTGATTCAGATCTTAGCAACAGAAAACCTCTCCGATTAAGAAGAGATAGTAGACAAGAAAGTAAAGAATATAAATATCAAAACATATATAATATATTTTGTAAGATATTAATTATTATCTGACAAATCTCTAAATTCCACCAGATCTGAACGATTGTTACCCAACAAAGTAGTTTTTGTACAAAAAAAAATAAGATTTTGGACAGTAAAGAATCAAATCTAACATCTATTTTAAAGATGAAGATAGATTCCAAATTCCTATTTAGTATTTGCCTTCCACGGTCTATTTGAAGCTTAATTAAACTCAGAATAAGCTTCAAACACATACATCTGAACAGTTATAACCTCAATCCATGCTTCCTGAATATTATCGCCTAAAATCAAATTATTTTAGGTGATTCAGATATTAACAACAGAGAGGCTCTTCGTTTAAGAAAATAGACCATAAGAGCTAGAAGCTCTTCGTCTAAAATCTAACATCTGTAAATTCTACTAGATTTGACAATTATTACACAAGAAATTTGTTTTTGTACAAAACATTTTAAGATTTTGGAGATGAAGATCTAACATCTATTTTAAAGATGAAGATCGATTCCATAGTCCTAATTCGTTTTTGCCTTCCCCACGCTTCGAAGCCTAATTAACTCAAAATCAGCTTCAAAAACACACATTCTAACAGTTAAAGCCCTCAATATGTGCTCCCTGAATATTGTCACCTAAAATTAAATTGTTTTAGGTGATTCAGAGGTTAGAAATAGAGAAGCTCTCCGTTTAAGAACAGAGAGCATAAGAGAGAGTATAGAGGATTCACATCTCAGACAGAAAACAGATAAATGAGGCGTTTGAGAGAAGTGTGTTGTACAAGACGGTGGAAGAAATAAAGAAGACGGTGGACGAAAATAAAGAAGACGGTGAGGTGATGTACAACTGTAGGGCATATATATAATAAATTGGCTGCTATCAAATATTCCCTATCATGTATGGACCAATATGTTAATAATATATATAAAAAAAGCCCACCTTAAATATATTTTATTAATTGCACCATTTTTTAATTTAAAAAAAAAAAACGGCCCAGTCCTTATCAGCCCACTCTTATTAAATTCGGCCCACTATGTATGAAATATATTTGGGCTTTTATATTTATTTTTTATTAAGTTAAATATGGGCTTTTTGATTTATTTTTTATTAAATTAAATATGGGATTTATGTTTATTAAGTCATTTTCATCTTTAATGATTGATGGGTCTTTCTAATTACTTACTCAACATAAGAATTTACATCTTATTAATTTAAACTAATTTTGGTTTGAGAGTTTTTAATTTTCTATTTTTTTAAGTAAATAGATCTAAATGAATTTTTTTTTATTTTTTTTTTATTTATATGGAATAAACAACTTATAATTTATTTTTGTATATTTGTTTATATTAATGCAACTATTTTATATATTTTAAATAATATATAGAAATTTTATTAATCACCTAATCCATTTTTTTTCAGTACTACTTTGGAAAACTATGGATAAAGACTCATCGCAGGAAGCCGGAAATGTACGAAAGTAGCGATTGGACAAAAAGCACAACAAATATGTCACAGGTATAATTATACTTATTTAATTTAATATATATATAATCATTACTACCTATTAATGTTATATTTATATTACTTTAGAGACGCAAAGAAACAAAAGGCATCGATTAAATGATCGAATTATGGAACCCGACATATCAAATTCAAGGTCGCCTTACGTTAATCAAGGTATGGTATATTATAATATTGTTAAAAACAAAGTTATTGTGTTAATATTACTATTAATTTGCATACGTATGTGAAACAAAAACATCTAACCACATTTAATGTTTAATGTTTACAAATAGTTTATGTATTGTTCAATGTTTCTAAATTATGCAACTTAACACATTTATATATATTGTTATTTTTCAGATCATATTTTTCAATATTCTAATGTGGAGGATTCTACCAGGTATTTATTTAAATAATTATTTTTTATTATGAGTTATTTACAATTGATATTTAGTTTTCAAGTAATAGGTTTGCAATGCCAAAGATGCCCAACATTGATTTCTTATTGAACCCTGTGGAATTTCATCATTCACGCATCAACAAATACCACTTACTAATGGTATGAAATCTCTTATAAATGTTTATGTATTATAGATTCCTTTTTGTAAATTTATGTTTCAACTAACACAGATATTTTATGTTATTATAAATTTTAGTCCTTTTTTTTTCCTTTTTTTAGATTCAGAAAATTTTGTTGATGATCCTACAATTAACGCAAGAAATTTGCGTATGAGCATACTGTCTACTAAACGAAAAGCATCAAATTTAGGTAAGCTATATAATTTTGCTAGATAAATCATACAACTTATGGTAATATCAAATTTAATAATGGCACATTTACTAACATTCTTTTGTTATATTCTTATAGATACATCATAAAATGAAAAGAATCAAAATTCTCAACCTGTTGTTCGTGGTCGCATAACGTCTTCATCCCGTTTGCTGCCTATACCTATGTTGCGACCTATTTCTTCAAGTATGTTAAATATATTTACTTTTATTTTAATTTTTTTTTAACTTAACGCATGCATACAACAATATAAATATTATTAATTACTGAATTAGGAACTGGAAGTAGCACCAATGTTGCATCTACATCCTCAGGACCCATATTACCCAGCTTATGCAAAGGTAAGTAAAGTATTTATGTTCTAATTTACTTTACGTACTTATATTTTGTAGATATTATTTATTTGTATAAATCTATAATTATTTATCAAATAATATATGTATATATATATATATATATATATTAATAGATCAAATATATTTTAATTTTTTTTTTAATAATTACATTGTTTTTTTTTCTTCAAATTATTGGGATATTGAGGATGCTGAATTGAAATGTAAGTTATGTGGTGCTTATTTTTGGTATGATGAAAGATTACGACCAGATCACAAATCAAATCATCCAAAATATTCCATATGTTGCTCACAAGGTAAAATCAAACTACCTCGAATGAAGAAATCACCACCAATTTTTGAAGATTTTCTAAGTGGACAAAGCCCAACAAGCAATCACTTCATTAAAACATCCGATCATATAATAGCATGTTTGCATTCACATCCATGGGAGGAAAAATAGACAACTCAATAAACACAGGCAATTGTCCACCAATTTTCAAGCTTCATGGTCAAAATTATCATCTCATTGGAGGATTGATGCCTACGGATAATGCAACACCAAAATTTGCTCAGCTTTACATATATGACACAGAAAATGAAATTGCAAACCGATTAAATTCTGTAAGGTAATATTTCTACATAAATTTTAAATTTATTTTTCTTATACATAATTTATTGTTGTATTCATATTAGAGCTTATTGCTACATATAATATAATATGATATTTATATTAATAACTGTTTTAGGTCAAGAAATTATTCAAGTATGTTGGACTCAAATATTGTTGAAGCGTTAAAATCAATGCTGGATGAAAACAATATTTTAGTACAATCTTTTAGGATGACAAGAGATAAAATCGAACAAGGTACTGAAGCTAATGTAAGGTTGAAGCTTATTGGACGAAGAGATAAGGATGCAAGGACATATAATCTTCCAACTGTGTCTGAAGTTGCAGCTTTGATTGTTGGATATTTTGACGAGTCTCTTGGGGATAGAGATATAATTGTTGAATCAAAGAGTGGTGGTCTTAAGCGTATTACTGAACTACATGTGTCTCATCTCGGACTACAATATCCTCTTATATTCCCTTATGGAGAAGATGGTTATAGGGAAGACATTTCACTCACAGCTACGACCACTTCAAGAGGAAAAAAA
>JAUEKW010143869.1:0-10591 GCA_032274785.1 Ajuga reptans
ATTGTAAATAATATTATGTTGTAATATTGTAATTATAAATATACAATATGACTTGCATCTGTTCAGTTTAATGTTCATGGTGTTTTGTAATTAAATAAGAATATGTTCATCGTTTACAGCAAAGTAGTTTGTGGTCTAGTGGTTTGAAGGTTATGGCATTAGTTGGTGGCAAGAGTTCGAATCTTGCTGGTGGAATTTTTATTTGTATGTGAGCGCAGCATAACCAAATTCTCGCGAACTTACCGCATAACTCGCGAAAAAATCGTAAATCTCGCGTGATTTTTAGAACTTCGCGTTTTTATCGAATTTAAAACTTTCAATTAAAATCTCACGATAATTACGCGAGATTTTCAAAAATCCTGCGATATTTGTTACTATGTTTAAGATGTTAGTATGCATGGTGGTTCTAAAAAGCATGTTAAGATAAGATCTTATTTCTGAAAAACAAAAAAGCACAAAGGTGGGTTTCCGTTACTCTCGTAAAAACTTGTATAAGCTTTTACCTTTTTTGGGGAGCAATGAGGTCTTTATTTTAAAACTCATACCAGATACTTTAGAGGAGAAGATGTTTTCAAGTTTGTTTCTGTAATCTGTTGTGTTTGATGGTAATGTACTGTCTGAAATTCACTTGCAGGGAGGTGTAGGTTTGAGGTTGAGAGTATTTGATCGGATTATATGTTTTGTAAATTGTCATTTTGCTGCACATTTAGAAGCAGTTAACCGTCGAAATGCTGATTTCGATCATATATATCGAACGATGACTTTCTGTAAATCATCAAACTTCTTTAACAACAGCGCCGGTATGCTGCGATACCTCCTATACTTGTCTTGCTCTCTTCTCTTCTCCATATATTTATATCGGCTGCTTTACTCGTTTGGCTTGCCGTGGATCCTCTCTTTTGCAGCTGGTGTTGCATCGGCTAATCAAATGCTCCGCAGCAATAATGTATGCATTTCATATTTCAAAGCTTGAATTACATTTATGTCCCTTAATGTTTCTTTGAGATTGCCAAATTGAATTCCAGCGATCTCTCTTGACCGGTTAAAAGTTCGACTACAGACTCGGACAATTGAATATGTCCAGACTAATTGAAATACTTTAAGGGTTATTTTCGTCCAAACGTTTTGAGTTAAACATGCCAAAGGTGTTTATATTGAAGATTTGACTGGTCAAGTAGTTCAGTTGTAATTTCCATGAACTTGTAGGTTCTTTCGGTAATTTAATTAGACCTGGAGGGAGGTAAATGCAGTTCACCCTAGTTGAATGAACTCAGGATTTTCTACCTAAGCAATTAATTAATGGCTTTATTCAAATTATACTATAGGGTGCAACTAATCCTGAAGAGGCAAGGCCTGATCTTGCTGTAGCTGATATGATCGTCTTCAATGGCGATTTTAATTATCGTCTATTTGGCATAACTTACGATGAAACAAGGGACTTAGTTTCTCAACGAAGCTTTGATTGGCTTCGTGAAAAAGATCAGCTAAAAGCAGAAATGCAAGCCGGTAAAGTATTCCAAGGAATGCGAGAGGCCATTATCGCATTTCCTCCCACTTATAAGTTTGAGAAAGGAAAACCAGGTTTAGGAGGTAATACACTTGTAATTGTCTGATTCCTTTTAAAAAAAATAGAATTTAAGAATTAAATCATTTATATTTTAGGTTATGATTCGGGTGAGAAGAAACGAATCCCAGCTTGGTGTGACAGAGTCCTATATCGAGATAATAGAGCAGATCCATCGAAAGAATGCAGCCTAGACTGCCCTATAGTCGCCTTCATATATCAGTAAGCCTTCATCTTATTCTTGATTTTTTGTTCTTTTTCCCAAGACTTATTCTTTTTAATACATAATAAAGATATGAAGCTTGCATGGATGTGACTGAAAGTGATCATAAGCCCGTACGCTGCAAGTTGCATCTTGAAATTGCTCATGTTGATAAAACAGTAAGGAGACTGGAATTTGGGAATATCGTTCAGACAAATGACGGAATTAGATCCTGTCTTGAATCACTACGTTTTGTCCCGGAAACAAGTGTTAGTACGAACAGCATAGAGTTACGTAACCAAGATACATTCAACTTGAAAATCACCAATAAAAGTGGTGAAGAGATCGTCTTTTATCAAATTATTTGTGAAGGCCAATGGACCATCAAAGAGGATGTCACAACACCCGAGTACCGGCCAAGAGGTTCCCTCGGCTTCCCACGTTGGCTCGAGGTAATTACAAGCTCTCCGTTCTTACAAACTAGATTCCTTTGTTAATTTTCAAGGTAGATTGCAATTTTAGGACAACACTATGTAGAGGCCTTTCAAATTCAAGGATATCATATATTCAAACTGGCATTTCACGGTTTGAGAATTACCCGACCTCAATTCGTTCTAGATTACCATCCCAAATGTGTGCTCACATGCACTCGTAACTAAACATTCAGGACGAGCACTACAAGAAAAAAATCAAATTAGAGATAGAAAAATCAGTATCTAGTCACATGATATCCGTGCCTAAATTATAGTAGAGACTATGTATTTGAGACGGAATATTTCATCTCAACAATGCTGGTTGCTATAATTGAGTGACCGGATTTCCATCTCTAATATGAAATTAGAGATTATATTAGCTACAAAGACTGATTATGTCCGTTTCTAATATTTGGTTGCTGTCGTCAAAGTAAAAAGTCTTTATGCAACTTTTCATCACTTTTCCGATTGTAGAATTCTAGTTCATTGTTATTTAGTGACCCGTAATATCTATTACCATTTTCCATCTCCAATCTTGGAATTTCTTGTAGTGGAGTGTTCTCAATGTGCGAAAATCTTGAAAAATTCGTCCTAAATTGTCAGCTCGAGTATATGGTGTTCTTAAATTGCCAGACCCTTACAGTTAGTGATTCAAGAATAACAATATTGGAGCGATGAAACAGGTGACACCAGCAGCGGGTGTAATCAGACCGGATGAAGTTGTAGATATAACGATACATCACGAAGAGCCACACAAGTTGGAGGATTTAGTGGAAGGAGTCCCTCAAAGCTGGTGGTCAGAAGACACCAGGGACAAGGAAGTAATGTTGTTAGTGATTGTAAGAGGCAGTTGTTCGACGGAGATGAAAACTCATCGGGTAAGCGTCCGGCACTGCTTCGCAGGGAACTCTATTCGTATAGAGCAGATCATGTAATCATCCCAAAGCTTGATGGGATGCATAGGTTTAAAAGTAGTCGTATTGTTCATATATTGGTATAGTTTTCAGGTGATATGAAGGGTAGATATATATATCAATTGATAGGCAAATTTTGTGATTTTAGTGATAGAGAAATTCTTTGGTTCAATATCATAATGTCAATCAAATCATGGCCATTGTGTGATATTTATTTCACTCTGATTATAACTTTGTAAAAATAGTCATGTAAGTTATGGGTGGTTCCGAAACCGATCATTTATCTTTTCAAATTCTTGAATTTAGTCATTTACCACGTAATTGCTCGAATTTGGTTATTTTTTAAATTTGAATTTTAAATTCCCACTGTATAACTGCACGTGCACCGCGGCAAATTGGGGGTTTTCATTTTTCTAGCGTCATTTGACTTGCTACCGTGATAAACAACGTAGTGCAAAAAATATACTAAAATTGACCATGGGGAGAGGGACCACAAATTTATCGAGAAAATGAAAATCTTTCAATGAAAATTTCGATTCTCAACTAAAAAGGGACCAAATTCGAGAAATTAACAAAATATTGTATGAATTATTTGATGTCAGTTTTAAATTACTTAAAAGACAGTATTATAGTTGTTGCAAAAACACATTTCAGTCACTAATATATTATTTGCGACATAGTTATTAAGATGATTAGTTAGTGAGACTAGTTGTGACAAATTTTTATTATTTGAGATAACAAAACAATATTTCTTGTAGTGGCCTCTTTATTTAAATAAAGTTCAATTTTATATTTCATGTCATACATACAAGTACTTTATGATACCATCAACAATTATTGAACGAAAAAAAAAAACAATAAATTTTGAGACGAAAGTCGAACAAGCGGAAAGTTGGGGGAGGAAAAGTAGTTTTAGCCCAATTAAACAATATAACTTTTCATTCAACACACTTTATTCATTTTACAGGGTACAACTCACATAGAGACCTTATAGTTTTGCCAAAACCAGACCAAAAACACAGTTGAAAAGAACAACAAACACACTAATCATCATCATCTAGCATTTCTCCTCACCATTGAACCTGGCAGTCTCCATCTCTGCAACCGGTTTAGGTTTGTACCACGCCGCACAGACGAGGTACACGATGAAATTGATCACGCCAAGAATCGACAAGAGCCAGTAGAAGCAATCCAGGCGGCCATAGTTTATGTTGTCGGCGAGCCAACCTTGGCCGCCATTGCTTGTCGTCACTTTCTTAACGACAGATACCAAGAAACTGCTAACAAAGAACCCTAACGAAAGCGTAGTGAGGAATAGGCCAGTGCTCATGGTCTTCATTCCTTTGGGTGATTGCGTGATGAAGAAATCCAGCTGACCTGTTGATAACGCAAAAGATTTATGATAATCTTCTAGATTATTCTGTTGTTGTGACTATGATGTAGATATACCTGTATATATGAATGCTTCACCGGAGCCGACTAGGAAAAACTGCGGGATGAGAAGAAACACAGTTACAGGAAGAGAGTACGACGCCCTGTTCGTCACAGCCTTTGCCACCGCGAGTCTCTTCATCTCGACTAGCGCGGCTACCGCCATTCCTATCGTCGACATCACTAGTCCGATGGAAATCTTTTGTAGGCTGGAGAAACCTGATAATGTCGTTTGCACGTTAATTTCACAAGTTAGTTAGATATGATTGAATAAGTAAAATAATGAACCTGGTGTTCCTTTCCATTTCTTCCACAGGGGCATGATTAGCCGGTCATAGACGGCCAATGTAAGAAGAATAGCAGCAACGAAGAAGACAGTGAGCGAGCCAGCGGGGATCTGAAAGATGCCGATTGATCTGTTCATAGTTGAAGCTTGCTCCACTGAAAATGTTATCATCTGTGCGTAGGTTGTCCAGAAGATTATGGTTGTGGCCCATATCGGCAGCAATCGTCCCATCATCTTCACTTCTTCCACCTTCGTCACCGAGCATAGCTTCCATGGATTCGGCCTTGTACAGTTGCTGATCTCTCCTTCTGCAACAATGGCTGCCTTGTCCAAAAACCTACATTCATAACACAAATGCAAATCTATGTTGGAATATGTATTGATAACACTATGTATAGATGCCTATGTTTGCTGCGCTACGAGAAATTTTCATATTAGATACATAGTTTAGTAACGGATAATATTTGCCGCTGAGGAATAATAAAATAAAGACAAACTAGTTTACTGTCTGCTTGCATTTAGCATTTTTGGGGAAAAATCAGTTTTCCTCTCATAACTTTCAATTTTTTCAATTTTCATCCCAAAATAATTTATTTTCTCAGTTTCGTCCCGTATTTTAAGAATTTACTCGATTTTGGACTAATTTTCACTGCTAATTACAAAATCGGCTGGAATTATCCACGTGACAGCACGGGACTCCATTTTTTTGGGGCGGGTGGGGGTTGGCCGATCTTAAGTGACATGGAGCTTGCGCTTATGTGAAAAATAATAGCAACGGCTTGAAAGCACAACGAATTAGCCAGAAAGTCCCAGAAATTCAGGCCGATTTTACAATTACCGGCAAAAATTAGTCTAAAATCGAGCAAATTCTTAAATTACAGAATGAAATTGACAAAGCAAACTATATCTCAGGACGAAAATCGAAAAAACAGAAGGTTATGAAACAAAAAGTAATATCTACCCTAGCATGCTTTATAATACTAGGAGAAATTAAAAGGAACATATATATAGATAGATGATGTAGTTACCGAAAGTGATCAGTATGGAAGATTCTGGAAGCTTCAGGAGCGTCCTCATAGAGCATCTCAACATCATAAGGAAGGTTCATTTTCCGTTTCCTTATGGCAGCCGCAATGACCTGAAAGATCTGGACAATGGGGCTGCCGGAAGTAGTGTTGTTGTACCTATAGCGTTTGGTCCCCATGAAGAAGACGAATATGGCAATCAACATCGCAACAGAACATATCCCGTACCCCAAGCTTCGTCCGACTTCGTCCTGTATGTACACGAGGACAGTGACAGCTGTGAGAGTCCCCATGCTGATGAAGAAGAAGAATCTGTTGAAGAAGAAGGCCATCTGCGCTTTCTCCCTCTCGTCTTTCTCGTCGAACTGATCCGTTCCGAACCCTGAAACGCTAGACTTGAGGCCTCCGGTGCCTAATGCTATCAGGTAAAGAGAGATGTACAGTATTGCCATTTGGAACCCGCTCGCTTCCTTGCACTCCGCGTCGTGCCGGTGACATGGCGCCGGCCGGAGCTGTGGCAAATCGGTTACTACCGCCAACATGCCGGTTCCCTGCAGGGATTCAATTTCCCACCCAAAATTAATCAAAAAATCTAAAATACACTAAACGCTGGGTGGACCGTAGACTGGGATCTAGCACCTAGACGAGATCTTGACGAATAAAGCAGGGAGGAAAATGTAAACATACGAACAATAGCAGTCTACCACTTAGACGGGGACTAATGGCAAGGAATTTTAGAACAATGAAATTAATTTGATCGAAATGAGAAAGGATTGCAACACAAGTACCTTAATAATGGGTTATGATAGTTGGTCGCGAGTGGTAGAGATTTAGACGGGTGAATAGACCTCTAGTATAAAACTCTAGTCTTTAGGGACACTAATTCTTACTAGAGTGCAGTTTTGAATCCTCAAAATCTAAATATAAATTTTTAAACAATAATTATTACCAGTATAAACCTCTGGGAGCTATGAATTATATACTAGTAAAATAGTTGCAATCAATCGAGCATTAAATCCGCCAGAGTTTCATTTGTATTTTGCCTACTACATGTTCGACAAAATGCCTAAACCAACTTTTTCCTTTCTAGATCAAATGCTATTATGATATTTACCAGTGTTTGGACGAAGGCGAAAACGGCGATGGTCTTGTATCGTCCGAGGAAGGAATCGGCGAGAAAGCCTCCGAGCAGACAGAGGAGAAAGCAGGTGCCCATGAAGTCTGTGACAATGTTGGCAGAGGTGGAGCTAGGAAGATGCATTGCTCCGCCCAGATACGTCACCAGGTTTACTGCTATTCCCATCGTTGACAGTCTCTCAACGATTTCTATCCCTGCATTAACCACTTGATCATTGGTGTTTTTACCTACTTTTTGGAGATTAAATCATAGTAAAATTAATATAAAAGTATGCTTCTTTTCCTTATATTTTATGTATTCACGTGTTTGTTGATTTTGAAACAAAATTGAGCTAAATTGAAATGGAGAGATAAATAAAGAAAAAGGCCACACAAGGAGGAATAAAGCAATCATGTTAAAATTGAAAAAAAAATAATTGATAAGTTTTAGTAATTAAAAATTAGATTAATTTTTTGCAATTAACTCTTATATTAATAATGTCATTTTATACATACTGGTGTAACTGTACGCACTGTTACTTCTTAGTTTTTTATGGTCCCACAGATTATCGCCACTCCCAGA
This sequence comes from Ajuga reptans, assembly GCA_032274785.1. Lineage (NCBI taxonomy): Eukaryota > Viridiplantae > Streptophyta > Magnoliopsida > Lamiales > Lamiaceae > Ajuga > Ajuga reptans. Next base: position 7,595 of record JAUEKW010143869.1, read on the forward strand.
AGTCAGGGGAAAAAATAAATGGGGATTAATTAATTAGTCATACTTTAAAACTTTTTCACCATAACTGAAAAAAAAAAAAAAAATTCACATGGGAGAGATGGCCCTAAACTTGAGGGAGATACATAAAATAATGACAAAAACTTGCGTGAGACCGTCAAAAGTATCATTTTTTTTGTAGTAAAAGTATCACTATTATTAAATAAAAGTATCACTTCTTTTGGACAAAAAAAGTATCACATTTATTTGCAAAAGTATCAGTATTTTTAAAGTATCACTGTTTTGGATAAAAGTATCATTTTTTCCTGTAAAAGTGTATTCCGTCACACGCTATCATACCGTGTGACCGCCACACGCAAGACTCACTCTAAAATAATTAACTTTGTTTAATTTCTTTGCAGAAACAGTATATTAATTCTTTACTACCTGCTGGAAGCTATGTATCTCTTTGCATGAAAAATGAAAATAATTAGGGCCATATTATTCGTAACTCATAAATTTTTTAAACGTAGCCCACAAATTTAAGTAATAAAATATAGGCGGAAATACTCTTAGCAGTAATGAGAAATGTTAAATTAACTTAAAAAAAAAAAAAATTGAATAAGCAGGCTGTGGATATTCAGTTTCAGGTGTTATATTTGTATATGTGCATGGTAGAATCTTCCCAAAAAATATATAATTAATTAATAAAAGAAATATTTTATATTTCTGGTTATAAAGAAAAACAAACCTAGGATAAGTGCAGCTGGTATCCAACCGCCAGTTTTGGACCTGTGAGCTGGGAACCCCTTGTAGTCCACTGCATCTCCAACTGTCAAACTTAACTTCTCCTCCTGCAACACAATAAATATATATAGATTAAATTACTTTTTTTTTGTAAATCATCATCTTTAGGGTTTTTAAGGACTAAAATCAATTTTCGTCGCAAATTTTTTTTTTTTTTTTCAATTTCGTTCCATAATTAAAGAAATTGATCGAATTTGGACCAATTTCCCCCGCCGACGAGAAAATCGGCTGAAAAAGCACACGTGATACCAACTTCCAGCCAATTTTAATTGACATAGCACAGGGGCTGACGTTTTCTTTGGGACGAAATCGAACGAGTGAAAAGTTGTGGGATGAAAACTGATTTCAAGTGATAGCCGCATGCGCTTTTATGGCCAATTTGCTTATCAACAGCGGAAATTGGTTCACATGCGAGCAATTTCCTTATTTATGGGATGAAATTGAAAAAGCAACAAATTTTAAAACGAAAATCGGACGAGCGGAAAGTTATGGAACTAGAAATGATTTAAACCCGGCTACTGAATATGTACTAACCATTTCTGTATTTCTTTGCTTTGTTGGGAAAAGAAAGATCAAGTACTACTATATATATTGTAGAAGATCTAAAGAAAAGGTTGAAGAAAGCTTAGAAGGGACTTTGTGTGTGTGTGCTCTTCCAACTCAGACATGAAACTATGTCTCAGGTATATTTCCTATTTATAGGCAAAGAAAGTGTTTGATATGTTGAACCTCCAACACCTGGTTGAGACACATCTGCAGGCTTATCCCATGGGCCCCCTAGTCGTGTCTCAATTGGTCAGGAGGTAGCAGATTACTTCAAGAACGCAGGTTTGACACCTGACAGCTACTGCTGCACGGGCTTAATTATTCTTTTGTGGGGTAGCTTCTAGTGGGGCACTAGGTACGTCCTCCAACCTACTTGACGGCTCAGTCACCATAATTTGTCGGGGAGATATTTCAAGTTTTGGTCCAAGGCTTATCCCATGGAAGGTTCTGGTCTTAAGTTGATATAGTTTGTAATTAAAGAAAAGGGATGTTGATTTATTGAAGTGGGAATCTTGAACATGGATATGCTAATGGGGTAGGTTCATTGTCAGTCTATAATGTATGGATGGTAGTATATTTGTGAACCACATGCAGTAGACATGGACTTGTACTCTCAGTGCTTTTGCTGCCCCACTTTCAAAAAGTTTGCTTGCCACCTATCATCTTTTCTCCATTGTCCATGTATGGCCACAAAAATATGTATTGCTCACCACCTATAATCTGTATCTACAACTTCATGTTTGACTTTGTTAGGATGAAAGAAGAAGAAGAAGAAGATAGTGATGTATCACATGTTACTGCAGCATAAATTGGTCAAAATATGAGCAATTTCGACTAGATTGAAAAAGGAATAAATTTTAAAGGAAAAATAATTTGATATGGTGATACACATGGAAAATGGAGAGGAGCATAGGTGGTGAGCAAACTTTTGGGAAAGTGGGGTAGCAAAAGCACTTAGAGTACAAGTCCAGGGGAGGAGCTGTCAACACTGTTGTAATAATAATTAAATAAAAATGTTGATAGAATGAATGTTGATATATATCTGCAGGACAGGAAGATCATGATTTGGTAGTCACACTCAATAAAGTTGGATTTGCCACCGACCACCAACAGTATTCTTAATTACTCATATACATGGATGCATCAAATTAATAAGGGATTGCATTTCCTGTCATTACATTCGGGCTAAAATCATTTTTAATCCCGCTACTTTTTGTTCATATATTTTTTTATCTAAAAATAGTTACATTTTTTTTTAATTTAATCTTGTAATTTAAAAAATTACTCGCAATTGGTACTATTTTCTCCGTTGGTAATCACCAAATCGGCCAAAAAAGTGCACGTGCCTGTCACGTGACACACAATTCCGGTTGATTTTTCAGCCGGTTTGGTTACCGATGGTGGAAATAAGATCAATTATGAGCAATTTCTTAAATTACGAGAATAAATTAAAAACACAACTTTTTTTGGGACCAAAAGCATAAAAGCAGAAAGTTAAAAATGATTTTAACTCATTATACATATATATATATATATATATATATATATATATATATATATCTACTACTAATATAAAAGTATGAATTGTTTTGTCCTCTTTTTGGTTTCGTCTTTTCTTGTGACGCCTATAATGCCCTTGCAAAATATTAAATTAAATTAAATTGCAAG
>JAUEKW010143901.1:0-10584 GCA_032274785.1 Ajuga reptans
AGACTCCAACAGAAAATAGAGGAAGAAGATGACAATACTGATTTCTTGATAACCCTTGAGCTTCGCTGCACATATTTTTTATACCCCTGATCATAGGGCACAGTTAACAGATGTGCTTGGGCTTGGGCTTGGGCTTGGGCATGGGCTTGGACTTGAGCTGGTAGTCTTCGATCTCTTAATAATCTTTCGGTCATTGGCCGTATCAAATAATACCGCCGGCAAACAATAGACGAAATCGCATTATATATTGTGGGGCCACGAGGCAACCTGAATAACAGGTTCCGAGTCAGAAGAAAATAGCAAAGAAAAAAGTATTATATATTGTGGTAAGCGGCACGTTGAAAAGTTAAGGCCTCAAGAGGTCCAATCATGCATATTTATTTTATCTTTATTATTATATTGGGCTCGCGTGCGGCATGTGCACTCGCTCTTCACTATTATATAACAAGTCACAAATAACACTTTGGTTTCTGTACTATTTTAGTGCCCTACAAAACATTTCATAGAATGTCTTATGCAAGAAGCTGCAACACCATAGCCTTCTCTTCACAATCCTTCCCCAACACCTCTTCGCCCTTTCAACTAAACCATTTCCCCTTCTCCGCTTCGCGTGCACGTTTCTGCGTCTGTATGTCCACGTCGTCGCTGCCCATCTCCCCGGCCGTCGTCACGGGGAGCGACGCCCTACTCAAATATATACGCCAACCTCTCGTACGCCTTCATTTTTTATTTCATTTTAATAAAATAGGGCTAATTGCGTGAAAATTTTACAATTTTTTTTATCGAACTCGCACTTTCCATTTTAAAAATAATAATAATAAAGATTCTAATTTAGCGTTTAGTTGTAAATTAAAGTATTGGTGAAAAATCCATTAAACATTCCTGCGTACGACGATGTCCTCAGCATGTCGCTTGTCGGATTTTTCACCGGTACTTCAAATTGCACCAAAGCGCAATTTCTTCGCCAAAAAGTGAAACTTTATATTGAAATTTTAATGCTGTAAAATGCATGTAGGTGGTTCCTTTGGAAGAAGATGACAGCATCAAGAGAAGAGAATATTTGCTGGAAAAAACAGCAAAACAACTGCAGACAATTACAGAATCAGTGGAGAAATTGAAACTCATCGACACGATCCAACGGCTAGGAATCGGCTACTATTTGGAAGACGATATCAATACCGTACTCATATCTGAGTACGGCAATGCTTTCTCTAATGAAGAAAGCCTCTTCACCACCGCCCTACGCTTCCGTTTGCTCCGCCACAACGGCTTCCAGATCAGCTCCGGTAACATACATACCGTTTTTTTCGTATTTTATTTCATCAGTATAACTATGTAGTCCCTCCCTTTATAAACGAAAGTCATTTTAAACTTTCTGGTGAAAATTTAAAAATTATAGGCATGACCAAAACACCCCCTAGAAAATCTATTATTATAACCATAAGTTTCATTTTTTATCTCCAACAAATTTTTCATTACCATAGACATAGACAGAGCCAGTGGAGGACTGGCAGCGGCGGCCATCCCCTGAATTTTCCAATAACACTACTGTGTATATACTCATACATAATACAGTGTAATTGTAGAAAAAAAATGCGGATTTCGCCTCCTCAAATTTTAAAAACTTTGATAAATACCCTAAAAAATTATTTCACTCCATTCACCAATAAATCCTGACTCCGTCCCTAACCATAAATTGTTCTCTTTTTTCTTCGTACCATAAGCACAATATTGGAAGGAAATAGGAAAATTTGCTAGAATAACTTATTTTTATGAAAAAATTATTTTCTCTAAAAGTTGCTAAAATTGTTTCAGATGTGTTCTTGAGATTCATGGACAAAAATGGAAAGTTCAAAGAGTCCTTGTCGGAAGACATACTAGGGTTAGTGAGTCTATACGAGGCGTCATATATGGGAGGTAAGGGAGAAGAGATATTGGAACAGGCGATGGAATTCACCGAGCCTCGCCTCAAAAGATTGCTTCCTGGGCTGCAACCGGAGCTTCATGGGCTGGTGGCCCAAGCCCTGGAGCTCCCGAGGCACCTCAGGATGGCTAGGTTTGAAGCGAGACGGTTCATCGAGCAATATGGGAAGTACAGTGAGTGTGATCGAGACCTTTTGGAGCTAGCAACTTTGGACTATAACAAGGTCCAAGCTCAGCACCAACTCGAATTGGCTGAAATTACCAGGTAATATATACATCTATTATCGTAGATTAAATTTTTCGTGATTTCGTGTAAATAATTTGAATTAAGATTAAGTGATCACATGGGAGAAAATTTTGGAAAGTTCAAAAAATTGCGAGGAAGTACTCATGCATCCTAGCTATTCACATGTTCCAGTTTTTCCTATTTATGGACATGAATTTGAATTAGGATTTATATAATTCAATTTTATGGTCAATAATTTAGGGTTCATGAGATAATGGTTTAGGCTCAGGTTCAATTTACATTTACGACCTAGGTTTAGGCTTTATAATTAGTTTTTTTTTTCATGGTCCATCTCATAATTAAATTTATGGTTCGCAATTCATGGTTCATGGTTTATGTTTCACGACTTCAAAGGTAATGGTTTATGAGTCCATGACTCATGGTATATGTTTCTAATTTTAGCGGTGGAACACACAATGATACATTAAAAATGGAACAGATGATTTGGTATACACGGTAAAGAATAACTAAATTTTACTGTGTAGTTAAATTAAAGAGAAAATAGCTAATAAAAATATATTAATTATCTGGAAGTTATAAATAATATCAATGAAATGGTAATAGTGTTTCGTTTAAAAAAATGGTAATAGTACTTGTTTATGCTTATTACCCATGATATATTTATTGTCAGTATGATATGATCATGAGTAACTATTGAAATTTATTTTGTAATGATCGACTCATTCTTACTCCATTTCCACATAGCTAAATATATGACAAATTGAACACTACCAATATTTGTATTATGTAAAAGAAAATCATCTTAAAGTTCTCAGTCATTAATTAACAATGAAATTAATAGATACAAAATTGTACGACCACTAATTTTGGTTTTAGAGAATCAATTAAATAGCAATAATAATGAGCTATTTCTTATCCTATTTCTTATATATATTAATTTAAAACATATTATGAGATAAAAAAAAGTAAAAAAAATTGATCTATTTTGTCTTAAAGCATCAAACATCACCCCAAATTATTACTCCATCCATCTCATAATAAGAGTCCTATTTCAAAAAAATTATTATTCCGATATAAGAGTCATATTTCAAAAGTCAATATTTTGTCTTATTAGTCCAAATAAAAGTTTAAAACTTTTAATTTCACAAATTAGGTAAAAAGATTGAATAAATCAAATAAAAAAAGTTGTGTAAGTGTGAATTGATAATTTTCAGAGAGATTTACCGTCATCAAATCGACTAAAAATAAAGGAAGTATATTTTTAAACAGAGCTCTCATGATGAGATGGGGGGAAGTATTATTATTATTTTAAGTTTCGTATGGGTATCATAAAGGCAATTAATTTGAATTTTCTATTGTAGTTGGTGCAACATTTGTTGTTGTAATAATATCAATACATGATACTCTATATAATATAGTAATTAATAATGTTTCGTTGTTATCATATTATACATATATTATGCATTGATGTAATACAACTAATTAAAGATATTTGCAGATATACACAAGGAATTCCAAGTTGTCCTAAAGGTGGCTAATCTAGCCAAAATAATAAATAACTCCTCTGCCAATGTATGGTTTCCAAAACCTATAAATAAATAAAAAATAAAGGAAAGAAAGAAAAAAAAAGAGAAAAACTTCATTTTTTCTCTCTGCTAGCACTATTCGTGGTAAAGGATAAATGACAATTTTTTTTAGGAAAGGATAAATGACAAATTATTTGATCACCAATAGGGGAAAAATAACAAAATAGATAAAATAAATAAATAAATAAATAAATGCAGACCATAGAGTTCCAAGAATAATCCTAAAGTTTGTCCAACGTACGAGTCTCATAATGACACGTTGCTTATTTCTATTGAATGAGAAGAAGATTCTGTTACATATATGTCCTTTTCTGAAAGTTACAAGGGCGCATGTCCCCTTCACGGTTGTAATTAATGGAAACTAGAAAAAAATTAAAGATTGCCATCGAGAATTTTCATGTTCTTCGATACTTCTATACAAACTTTTTTATTGAAATTTGTTATTTGAATTTATAATTTGTTGCAAATTATCATTTGAAAGAAATTTCAGTCCTTCAAGACTTAACAGGTGTACATGATCAATTGATAGTTGAAGTTCATTCGAGATTTTAATTTGCAACAACTTGTAAGTTTATATGATAAATAACAAAAAAAAAAAAAAAAAAATCAATTTTGGCCCTGCAGAATAGGGAGAAGGCCGATTTTAACCCATGGTTTGTAAATGACCATCAGTTTTGGGGCCCTTCCATTATAAACTTAACAGAGTTAAAGAATATTCCGTTAAGTTTTTAATATGAATTAATTTCTGTATTTTTTTTATTTTCAATTTTTTCTTACTTCATATTTCTGAAAAATGTATAAATAATTTACAAAAAATAAAAGAAAAATAATGGGAAAAAATCTTTCAAAAAAAAAAAAAAAAAAACACCCAGCCCACGCCCCCGCACCACCCCACCCAATTACAAATTTGCATGTCAACAATAAACAAAAACTATTATTATAAATCACACTTAATTTTTTTTTTGATACTTTAACGTTTTACATATTTAAATTTATTTATAGGTGGTGGAAGCAGCTCGGTCTAGTCGAGAAGTTACCATTCGCACGTGACAGACCATTGGAATGCTTTTTGTGGAGTGTTGGGCTTCTCCCTGACCCCAAATACTCTATGTGCCGAATAGAGCTATCCAAGACCATTGCCATTCTTTTAGTAATTGATGATATTTTCGACACTTACGGCAAAATGGATGAACTTGTCCTTTTCACCGAAGCAATTCGAAGGTATTTTATTGAATATTTTTGCTTATATTTCAATTAATTATTTGATAAAGATGAATGAATGTTTTCTAGTTGCATATTTTGATATGTGAAATGAAATTTTCAAAAGGTGGGATCTTGAAGCAATGGAAACCCTACCCGAGTACATGAAAATATGCTACATGGCGTTGTACAACACAACTAATGAAATATGCTACAAAGTGCTCAAGGAGAATGGATGGAGTGTCCTTCCATACCTAAAATCTACGGTAAGAAAAAATCCGTCTCTAATAACATTATATATATCTCTATACTGAAGTAATAAAGTACTCGAGATTGAATGTTTGGTCTGTAAAATTTAGAGACTGATTTTTTCCGTCTCTATTATAAAATTAGAGACCATATTACCCACGGAATAGAGACGGATTATGTCCGCCTCTAATATTCAGTTGTTATTTTTCTACTGATCGGATACTAATGATATAAAAAGAAATTTTAATTACCACTTTTCATCACTATTCTATTTTTATTTCGTTTTTATTTAGTGACTGATACGTACATGTTTCGACTTGAGTAGTGGATAGACATGATTGAAGGATTTATGGTGGAAGCAAATTGGTTCAATGGTGGGCATGGACCAAACTTGGAAGAGTACATAGAGAATGGAGTGTCTACAGCAGGGTCATACATGGCTCAGGTGCACCTCTTCTTTCTAATTGGGGAAGGTGTCACCGACCAAAATGCCCAATTATTGACCAAGAAACCTTACCCTAAGCTCTTCTCCGCCGCCGGTCGGATTCTTCGTCTTTGGGATGATCTTGGAACTGCCAAGGTATGTAACACCTTTAATCAACTGTACAAGCGTATATAATTTATTACTGACTGACAATAAATCTTACGTAATGATAGGAGGAGGAAGAACGAGGTGATTTGGCATCGAGCATAAACTTAGCGATGAAAGAGAAAAACTTGACTGAAGAGGAAGGAAGAAGTTACATTTTGGAAGAGATATATAGATCATGGAAGGATTTGAATGGGGTTCTAATTTCTAAGAATGGTATGCCATTGGCCATAATAAATGTGGCACTTAACATGGCAAGAGCTTCCCAAGTTGTGTACAAGCATGAAGAGGACACTTACTTCTCAAGTGTTGACAATTATGTGGAGGCCCTCTTCTTCACTCCCCTTGTTTGATTCTCCATATTTAATTTGTCTTTTACGAATAATTAAAATACCTAACTTTGAAAAGTACTGTTGTTGTATGAATAAATTAAGTGATACTGTTTGATTGGAAGGAGAAAAGTGGTAAATTCAGTATGTTGGGAGCCATAAGGTGTGGACTTGTACATAAATACAACTTTTGCTTAATATACGGTATTGTGATTTTATAACGAAAGGGTTCATAGATGCTTGATTATGTTGAATATAATGATAGATTGGTCAAATGCTTTAGCAAACTTTGTTTGATTCATATTTGTTTGTGGAATAATTTCTAATAAATGCCACAAATTTTGGAATTCCAAGCTTTCTTTAAGCTACAAGAAAAACTCTGATCAACAACAGCTGAAGGAAAATAGATTTGTTAAATTTTGTTGTCTTTTACTCTTTTACAATAGTTTGCATGAAGATTGTTGTCGTTTAACCCATGTGTGCACTCAGAGGCGGATCTGGTATAGGCCAACACTGGACTCCAGCCCAGTGCAAAATTTGTAGGACTTCATTTTTAGTAGTATAATATTTATTATTTTATTTGTTATTCACTTCAATTTCTAGTTAAGCCCACCCCATTTAATTTTATTGTTCATACTCTAGTCTCTAATGGTCATATGAATAAATAACACATGCTAAAAATCATGCCCAATTATTTATTTTCAAACTCATCTATCGATTGTTTTAGGTAGTCTTCTATAAAAAAGAAAAAAAAACTTCTATATATGTAGACTCTATTACTTTTTTTTTTCTTTATTTCTTTTAGAGCCTATAACAAGTCGCAAACTTCATGGAATTCTAACAACTCTTCAATGTATATAATTTTTTGTGTTTCAGCCCACCTCAATACTAAATCCTAGATCCGCCCCTGTGTGCACTGATAGAGAATGATTTCCGTGAAGATAAGCAACATATATATTTTCTCAGCATTGACAACTGTTTCTAAGAGCGTAGTCTTTTAGCAAAAAAGTTCTCTAAAGACGACATCTTTTAAAACGGATTGCGGTGGTGTTATCTATTTTCATCAACATGTTTATATACAACAGATCTTGGAACCGATGTCTTGTAGTGTACAATTTGTTAAGAAGTAGTACTCTTGTCATACTTAGGGGTGTTAAAATTTACCCAGCCCGATGGGTCAGCCCGCCCAACCCAAAATTTAGGGCTTGTTGTGTTGGTGTTATTGATTCGGTATACAGTATATGGGAATAGTTCAAGGCACTAATCAGCCAGTATACTCGATGGTATTGATTATGAAAGGTTCAAAGCCACAAGCTACCTATCCTAATGTAATAATATCGCTTGAGGACTGGCCAGCTACATGCATGAATAGATATTCACATTAATTTCCACACATGTGGGGGATTGTTGAAAATTGATCTTGTAAAGTGGATGAGTACACGACTTTGACCATTTTGTAAGTGGTTAAATATTTAAGTCAGGTGGAATTAAATCTTTTAGGATTAATCTACGTATCGAGTAGATGATCATAGAGTACTGACTTTCTCAAAACTAAATTTTGGTGAGTGAGAAATTAATGCACTAAGTTATTTAGTCACACATGGCATTTGTGTATTGAGAATTAATTATCGAAGGGTTTCCGAAAATCATATATATTACTTAGATATATAGTAATATATATGTACATCAGTTCTGCTTCCATAATCACGGTTGGTACACATTATTATGTCTACTAGCTGATGTGTCAAGATTTTATAGGATGCAATTATTTACCTCATTCATAATTCGGGGATGAACTATTACACATCAGTTGTGGGCACACATTAAACTTAATTTTTTTTAGATAAATAGAGAAAATTGGTGAATTAAAGGAAAAATTACAAAAGTTGTCCACCAATTAGGGGGTGGACTTTCATGCTCAGCATGTTTGGACTGCACAATGCATGTTTCCCCAACTTTGTAGCATTAATTGTTGCTCAATCTGTGCCTATTTTTACAGGAAAAGTAAAAAATTGCACGTGCGACGTCATGTGATCTCGGAAATTTAATTTTCCGGCAAAGTTGCTGAGTTGACAGCTGATGTGGTATTTATTGACTTAGAAGAAAAAAGTGTCACATCACTCTCAATTTGAAATAAATTAATTGAAAGAAATGTTAAATAAACATCAAATTAGAAAATAAAATCTAAAAACATATTTAATAATTTTGTATTTACTATTTGATTCTAAAAATTAGTTTATGAATTTAAAGATACTAAACAAAACATACATTATGAAAAATAAATATAAAATATAAATATAATGGACACAAAATTAATTTTAAAATCTAAAAACTAATAATAAAAATATAAAGATCGTAACTAATTTTTTATAATTATGTCTCATTGCTTCTAAAGCACATATCTTGTATGTAACTACGTAAGTGTCTAATCATACAATACGTGAAGTTATTCTAAGAACATTACTGATCATTTGGGTCTTCTTGTAAACCAAAACCACTAGATAAATACATATTTCTAACTATCAACAAACATATAAATCCCCATCACGTGTTAAATTAAGTCACATGTATTAAATTAAGTCGTGAATTAACATATATCGTACATTAAAAATTACGTAACAGAAGATGAAACAAAATTCCATAAAATCTGATGCACATACATACTCATAGGAGGCGGTGGAAAGTAGGCGGAGAGGCGGGGCCATGGGCGGAGTGGCCGAAGGCGGCGACATGGTCTTTGAGCGATCTCTTGTGCTTGAAGTCGGACCCACAGACGCAGAGCCAGCGCTTGCCGCAGTTCTTCTCGTGCGTTCGCCAGTCGCCTTTCACGGCGAGGCACTTGCCGCACTTCCGGCACGAGTACTTCTTCGTCCCATGTTTCCTCTTGTAATGAGTCTGCAGTGTCCGAAAGTCCTTTAGGGGTTTAGCCCTAGGGTGACCTATGTTGTTCCTGCACCCTTCTTCGCAGCAGTAGCATGGGATCCCCTGCACCATGGCTCGACCTTGGCTGCAACCCTTTAGTGACTCCAGGCCTCGCCGGAACTCCGATCCGTGCCCCCACATGTGCATCTGAACATTGTTCATCAATTATACATAATCCAAATTGGAGATTTTCATTTTTCCGATGAATTTGTACTTCTTATGGTTACTTTTTTTTTTCTTTAGATATTATTTTGTTACATTTGCAACGCTTGAAACACTGCTAGCTTTCTTTCTCTCTCACACACCGTGTATCCTCTCTCACACACACCCACTGTATCTGGTGCAGTCACCGCACCGGATCCAAATCCGTTCGTGTGAGGTGCACGGGCAAGAGTGTGGCGCAAATTTAAAATTCCAGGTTAAAAAACAATCACATTAAATTCAAGCAATTACAATGAAAGATATTAAATTTGAGAATATTAAAAGATAAAAGACTTATTTTTAGACATGTCCATAAATTGGAGGTTTTCATTTTTTCGATGAATTTATAGTTTTTATGGTTAATTTTTTTTTTAAATATTTTTTTGTTACGTTGTTTTGAAGGAATTGGGAATGCCTGAAAAATGAAAAACACCAATTTGAGGTGTTCACGTGGAATTTGGATCCGGTGCAGTCACTGCACCAGATACAGTGGCCAGTGCACACATGCATAATTTCCTCTCTTTCTTTCTCTGTCACACATACACAGTATTCTTTCTCTTATCTCTCACACACACTCACTGTATCTGGTACGGGTGTATTCATTGCACCAGATCCAAATCCGTTCATGTATGGTGCACGGGCAAGTATCCGGAGCCCATGAGATCACCTGTTACACTTGTGTGTTTCATCTTGTGTTTCACAGTATTTACAAAACGACATGTGTATTAGATGATGTCATATGATGTCATTATTTAATATATGTCATATATTAAGGATAGTGTAACAAAAGATGAAACATGTAGTGTAACAGAGGAACCGAATTGGTATCCGGAGAGAACTTAAAATTACAAGTAAAAAAATCAATAAAATTCGAGCAAGAACAAGGTAAGATACTTAATTCGAGAATTTAACAAAACTAAAGACTAGTTTTTAGACCGTACATAAGTTACAGAACGACTAACCTGGAGATTGTTGTAGCGGTTGAAGGTCTTGTGGCAAATGTGGCAGGAGAAATGAGTGAAGCCGACGAGGATTTGCGCAGGGGTAGGGATCCAGTACTTCGCAGCATTGATGCTACCGTGGAGATCATTGGTGGAGGAGTTTGAGAGGCCGATTTGCAAGGCGACGGCGGAATCATCTTGATCGTTGATTTTGAAATTGAAAGGGGTTTCATCAGATGATTTTCTTGGAAAGAAGTCGAATGGCTCCATGTTTTGAGTGCTCACCTATGACTTTGGATTCAAGGATCAAGGCCCTTTATAATGTACTCCCTCCGTCCCATAAAAAGAGTCATGTTTGATGGATGTACAACTTTTTATCTTTGATCAACTTAGTCAA
>JAUEKW010143911.1:0-19086 GCA_032274785.1 Ajuga reptans
GTTTTCCGTTGGAAAAAAATTGTTGGAATTTTGAATTCCATCGGCCACTTTTCCAATGGCCCAAACCGTTGGAATTTTTGTTGGAATCTTAAATTCCAACGAAAAACCACTAAATTCCAACGATTTTTGTTCCGTTGGAATTTAACAGTTTTCTTGTAGTGTGTGAAACATATGTAGTGTGTGAAATGTGTGTGGAAAGCGTGTAGTGTGTGAAACATGTATAGTAATTGTAGTTTGTGAAATGTGTGTTGTGTATGTGAAGTGTGTGTAGTATGTGTAAAATATATGTAGTGTGTGTAAAAGGTGTGTAGTGTGTGTAAAATATATGTAGTGTGTGTAAAAGGTGTGTAGTGTGTGTAGTGTATGAAATATGTGTGTAGTGTGTGTAATGTATGTGAAATGTGTGATGTGTGTACAACGTGTGTAGTGTGTGTAGTGAATGAAATGTGTGTGTAGTGTGTGTAATGTATGTGAAACGTGTGTAGTGTGTGGATTTTGTTAAATGTGTGTGTATTGCATGAAATATGTGTATAGTGTGTGGAATGTGTGTAGTGTGTGAAATATGTGTAATGTGTGTAATGTGTGAAATGTGTGTATGAAATATGTGTAGTGTGTGAAATATGTGTGGAATGTGTCTAGTGTGTGAAATATGTATAGTACGTATAGTGTGTGAAATGTGTGTGTAGTGTGTGTGAAGTGTGTAGTGTGTGTAAAATATGTGTAGTCTATGTAAAACGTGTGTAGTGTATGTAGTGTATGAAATGTGTGTGTACTGTGTGTAGTGTATGTGAAACATGTGTAGTGTGTGTAATGTGTGAAATGTGTGTGTATTGTATGAAATGTGTCAAATGTGTGTGTAGTATGTGAAATGTGCGTAGTGTGTGTAATGTGTGAAATGTGTGCGTAGTGTGTGTGAAATGTGTGTGGAATGTGTGTAGTGTGTGAAACATGTGTTGTATGTGTAGTGTGTGTGAAATGTGTGTAGTATGTGAAATGTGTGTGGAATGTTTGTAGTGTGTGAAACATGTGTTGTATGTGTCGTGTGTGTAATGTATGTGAAGTGTGTGTAGTATGTGTAAAATATGTGTAGTGTGTGTAAAACGTGTGTAGTGTGTGTAGTGTATGAAACGTGTGTGTAGTGTGTGTAATGTAAGTAAAATGTGTGTAGTGTGTGTAATGTGTGAAATGTGTGTGTATAGTGTGAAATGTGTGTGTAGTGTGTGGAATGTGCGAAATGTGTGTGTAGTGTGTGAAATGTGTGCAGTATGTGTAGTGTATGAAATATGTGTAGTATGTGTAGTTTGTGAAATGTGTGTGTAGTGTGTATGAAATGTGTATAGTATGTGTAAAATGTGTGTAGTGTGTGTAAAACGTGTGTAGTGTGTAGTGTATGAAATGGGTGTGTAGTGTGTGTAATGTATGTGAAACATGTGTAGTGTGTGGAATGTGTGAAATGTGTGTGTATTGTGTGACATATGTGTGTCGTGTGTGGAATGTGTAAAATATGTGTGTAGTGTGTGAAATGTGCTTAGTGTGTTTAATGCGTGAAATATGTGTGTAGTGTGTGTGAAATGTGTGTAGTGTGTGAAATGTGTATGGAAAGTGTATAGTGTATGAAACATGTGTAGTATGTGTAGTTGTGAAATGTGTGTAGTGTGTGAAGTGTGTGTAGTGTGTGTGTAGTGTGTGTAAAATATGTGTAGTGTGTGTAAAAGGTGTGTTGTGTGTGTAGTGGATGAAATGTGTGTGTAGTGTGTGTAATATATGTGAAACGTGTGTAGTGTGTGTAATGTGAGAAATGTGTGCGTAGTGTGTGGAATGTGTGAAATATGTGTGTAAAGTGTGAAATGTGCGTAGTGTGTGTAGTGTATGAAATGTGCGTGTATTGTGTGTGAAATGTGTGTAGTGTGTGAAATTTGTGTGGAATATGCGTAGTTTGTGAAACTCGTGTAGTATGTGTAGTGTGTGTAATATATGTGAAGTGTGTGTAGTGTGTGTGAAATATGTGTAGTGTGTGTAAAACGTGTGTAGTGTGTGTAGTGTATGAAATGTGTTTGTAGTGTGTGTACTGTATGTGAAACATGTGTAGTGTATGTAATGTGTGAAATGTGTGTACTGTGTATGTATTGTGTGAAATGTGTGTGTAGTGTGTGGAATGTGCGAAATGTGTGTGTAGTGTGTGAAATATGCACAGTATGTGTAGTGTGTGTGAAATGTGTGTGGAATGTGTGTAGTGTGTGATACATGTGTAGTATATGTAGTGTGTGAAATGTGTGTAGTGTGTATAAAATGTGTGTAGTGTGTGTGAAGTGTGTGTAAAATGTGTGTAAAATGTGTGTAAAACGTGTGTAGTGTGTGTAGTGTATGAAATTTGTGTGTAGTGTGTGTAATGTATGTGAAACGTGTGTATTGTGTGTAATGTGTGTGAATTGTGTGAAATATGTGTGTAGTGTGTAGAATGTGTGAAATGTGTGTGTAGTGTGTGTAATGTATGAAATGTGTGTGTAGTGTGTGAAATGTGTGTAGTGTATGAAACATGTGTAGTATGTGTAGTGTGTGAAATGTGTGTGTAGTGTGTGTGAAGTGTGTGTAGTTTTTCTAAAATGTGTGTAGTGTGAGTAAAACGTGTGTAGTGTATGAAATATGTGTGTAGTGTGTGTAATGTATGTGAAACGTGTGTAGTGTGTGTAATGTGTGGAATGTGTGTGTATTGTGTGAAATGTGTGTGTAGTGTGTGCAAAATGTGTGTAGTGTGTGAAATGTGTATGAAATATGTATGTAATGTGTATAGTGTGTGAAATGTGTGTAGCATGTGTAATGTATGAAATGTGTGTGCAGTGTGTGTGAAGTGTGTGTACTGTGTGTACTGTGTTTGAAATGTATGTAGTGTGTGAAAACTGTGTACTGCTTGTGTAGTGTGTGAAAGGTGTGTAGTCTCTAGCCAGGCCGGGAGAAACTATTAAGTGGGGGCCACAGACAAGCGGTCTACGATCAACTGAAGGCGTGAAGTGTGTAATGGGTGTGAAATGTTTGTAGTGTGTGAAATATGTGCGAAGTGTGTGTAGTGTGTGTAATGTGTGTGAAATATGTATATTGTGTGTGTTTGTGCGCAGTATGTATAATTTGAGTGTAATTTATAAGATCTTAATAAAATAAGATGGACTAGATGAACTTATTTTTTTTGGAATTTTATAAGCTCTAAGAGCTTATTTTTACATCTTATAAGTTGTTTGATATCTTAATTTGCCCAAACATATTCAAGAGCTTATAAAATTTCAAACATTTTATAAGATATTTTAAGGAGCTTATAAGCTTAGACAAACACTCTTCGAGTGAAAGCAAACCCGAATGACTTAGAACATTCCAAGATTCATACACAAGGAATTAATATAGCTGATTGGAGTTGACTGCCAGCTTTGATCACTTGGGTTGTGGAATTAAATTAACTTTATAACTTGGCGTATTTCTTTTGTCCAACAGCAACAATAATAATAATATAACTTAAAGAAAATAAAAGTATTTAATATTAAAAACTAAACAATCAATGATAATTATAAGGTATCTTTGTGGTATTCAGGTATGAGGATGTTATTTTCAATATCATTTACGAACCTGGCAATTGTCATCTCATAATACAACCTATTACCTATATCTCAAAATTAGATAAATAACTCAACCCCTAAAATATTGTATTCCAAATTTTGGATATAGTGCTTTATAGTATGTTCTTTTACAAAAAAAAAAATTAACAAAACAATTAACAAAAAAGAATTTGTAGGAAACACGTGACATTCTCCTATTTTTAGGATTTTAATTTTATATTAGGAATATGATGATGTGATTTTCTTAATCTTTATAAAAATATATATATGTTAAAATATAAAATGTGGATCTTTACATGTCATTTGTACAATTTCCACTTCAAATTGATTACAAAATAAATTCTCATTCTCATGTTTATTATTACCATAAATAGATGTCGGAAGTTCTGGCAATGGAGCGAAGAACGAAATATTAGACCCAAATTCGTGGACAGATTAATGAATATATAGTATTATCTGAATGACGCTCCCTTCCATTGTTATCATTTCATCATTTACAGTTGAAGAGAAATGGAGAAAATGAATCTTGTTTTTGCACTTAAGTTCCTTGCAATTCTGCAGTTGCCATTACTATTTCAAATATCAAGAGCAGCTGAAACAAAAGGCAGAATCGTTACAATATTGAGCATTGACGGAGGTGGCATTAGAGGCATCATTCCAGGAATTATTCTAGGCCATCTCGAATCCAAACTCCAGGTCAGTTATTTATTATAAGAGGAAATTATAGATTACCATCCGAACTTTACGTGTTTTTACAGTTCGTCATATAAATTTTTTTTGTTGCAATTCACCATCTGAACTTGTGATTTTATTGCAAATCACCATCTAAGAAAAATATCAGTCGTCAATAGTTGGACAATCAACAGTTGAGATTTGTTCGAGATAGTAATTTGTAACAAAAAAAACTTATATAACAAACTGTAAAAAACACGTAAAGTTAGGATGGTTATTTGTAATTTTCCCTTATTATAATTACAAAGCATACCTCGTCTTTCTTTTGTTTGTGGGTGTGCACGGTTCGAGAATTTAACAAATTCACAAAGTTTGGTACTCCCAAAATTTAAGGACCGAAAACGAACCAAAAACTTAAATCTATAGTATATTGTCTTAAAATTCAAAACAATTCGGTACAATTTTCGAATCTAATAGATCTAGTTAACACTTTGGTTCATCACGGCATACTCGAGAATTCACATATTTTTTTAGATTTTTAATATCAAAGAAAAAATTGAAAAAAAGAAAAATCATGATACTCGTATCAAAGTTGTAACTGAAATTCAAATTAATGTTGACATACACATCAAGTCATAATTAAACATTAAACATTTTAAGTAAGATCGTCCAGAAAAAGTAATTTATGAAAATTATGCACAAAACTTGTAAACTACCCTATGTATGAAATTTTTAATATATTTATATATATGTGTAATCTTAGTTTTCGATATTGGACGGTTCAAACCATTTAGGTGCAATTTGACACAATTCTCAATATAGGTATTTATTGAATATTCAGAGAACCGTACTATAATTTTTTCCGGCAAAAGAAAGTTAAAAAATCAACAGTTCTTTTTTGATTTGGTGTACTTGAGGTTTGGTTCTCGGTACAATTCAGTAGATCCCAAGTTCCATGCACGCTCCTAGTGATCAATATCATTTTTGATTTCTTGATACCAATGCTCATGAACACACATTTAGATAAGGTAACTAAATTTGTACAAGATTGTAAGACATTATTATGAGGTGGGTAGGTGAGCATTTTCTAGCAAGTATTTACCTTGGTGCTTAGGAATGTTATTCATTTTCTGACTAATTTGGACAGGAATTAGATGGTCCAAATGCAAGAATTGCTGATTATTTTGATGCAATTGCGGGAACAAGCACTGGGGGCCTGATTGCCACCATGCTTACTACTCCTGGTACCGATAATCGTCCTTTATATGCCGCCAAGAATATTACAAGCTTCTACTTGGAGCAGAGCCCCAAAATCTTCCCGGAGAGCAGGTAGGTTTCAACTAGTATTGTTATAATCGAATTGGCAATTAAACCGATCTCACTAACTAGAAAACTGCAACACCTATTTTTGTTTTTGTTTTTTTGGTGATGTTCACATAACTTGAGAACATCCATGCCTTCAATAAAATAAAACAAATAAACAAACAAACAAAAAGAGGAAATGACCACTTTTCCAGAGTCCTCGGTTCACAGTTTCCCGATTCAATCCTCCTTCCTATTATTCCCAGTTGAACCTCAAAACAATTTTGTGGGTTATCCTAGACCAGACCAACGACCCCAGAGGTTCAACCGACTAGTCAAGTCAAGTTCTGACAACACTGGCAATTACTTCCAACCCCCTCCCCAATTAGCTACTCTCTCCTTCCAATAATAAAAGTCATGGTTATAAACATTTATGTGTCCCAAATTAAGGATCATGTTTCAAAAGTCAATGTCCAATTTTATCAGTCAAACTAATTTAAAAACTATAATTTCAAAAATAAGCTACATGTAGTTTAATGTCATTCAAATCAAATTTTAAAAATTTAGGAGCTATAATTTCATTTACTTTTGAAAGGCTTAATTGCTTAAAAAGCCAAACCTTTGTGTTTAAATGCAATTTTAGTCAAAACTTCAAAAATTACCAATTAAACCACAGCCTTCAAGATGAGGTGGTGCAGTTGCAGCCAAAAAAAAAAAAATTGGTCAAATTTAAATGATGTATGAGCTACAAGGATGACATATATTAGTGGTATTTGAGTTTACACATCACTAATTTTGATCAAATTTTTTATTTCGCCACAATTGCACCTAATTGTAAAGGCTGCAGGTTAAAGTTTTGGCTAAAATTGCACTTATAAGCAAAGGTTTGGTTTTTCCAGTAATTAAGCCTTTTGTGAAACACAACTCTTAACATGGAACGAAAGTTACAAAATATGTATGTATGTATCAGCCGGAGCTCCTACGTTGGGAAGCTTGTGAGTTTGTTTGCGGGGCCAAAGTATGATGGGAAGTACCTGAAATCATTGGTAGAGGGACTGCTTGGCAATCTCACCCTCGCACAAACATTGACGAATTTGGTCCTCCCCACGTTTGATATCAAGCGCCTTCAACCCGTTATCTTCACTACCAAAGAGGTAAATCCATCTGTTCATAATCAAAATACATAATCAGTATAAATACGAATCTGATGTGTTATATTAAAAGGTACATGGGAACCAAAATCTTTCTAGTATTGCTCGACTATCAGATGTGTGCCTGGGAACGTCCGCAGCTCCCACTTATCTCCCGCCTCACTATTTTGAGGTCAAAGATGGTGGGGGACAAAAACACACCTTCGATCTCATTGACGGAGGAGTTGCCGCAAACAATCCCGTGAGTTTACATCATAGAGTAGTTAGCAGCAATGGGTATTGCTATTTACCAAGATGATTAAGATATGAACTAATGCAGACCCTGACGGCCATGACACACATCGCGAAACAAATATTGCTGGGGAACTTTCAATACCTGGACGTGGGGCCCATGGACAGCAAGAAGATGCTGGTGCTGTCATTGGGGACGGGCTTAGCCCAACAAGAAGACAAGTACAATGCTAAAGATGCCGGCACATGGGGCTCACTGGGCTGGCTATTCAACAATGGGGCAACACCCTTGCTCGATGTTTATGGAGATGCCGGTGCCGACATGGTTGATATTCACGTCTCCACCATTTTCCAGTCCCTCAACAACCAAGAAAATTACCTCCGCATTCAGGTACATATACATGAACATATCTAGATATATGTTTTTTTAAAAAGATAGCATATTATGCTCCTATTTTTTTTTCCCCCATGTTTTTCTATTTTTGGATGAAAAGGCGGATAACTTGGCTGGAGATGCATCATCTCCGGATGTTTCAACCACAAAGAATATGCAGACACTTGTAGAGATCGGCCAAAACCTGTTGAAGAAACCGGTTGCTAGACTGGATTTGGAGACAGGTAGACCGGTGCCAGTTCAAGGAAACAACTACACAAACGAAGCAGCTTTAGCGCAGTTTGCAAAGCTGCTCTCTGATGAAAGGAAATACCGGCTCAAAAATTAGTACCAAGGATAAACTTTATTTCTGTCTATACTCTTTTTCTAATTTTCTATGTCTAAGGGTGTACTCACTGTTATGATTGAGCTGTTATTGTTGGTAGTTGTTGTAAAAGAGAGTAGCAACTCTTTAAGTCATCTGCGACTTAAAGAAGCACATGAGAGGCATGGCTTAGCTGAGGGAAAGAGAGAACAGTTAGGTTGTTAAATGGAGAGAGAGAAAGTTGTTAGAGGAGAGAGAGAGAGAGCAGTTTTACTCGCAGCTATTAAGGAGCTGACGAGCTTGCAGTTGTAAGGCAGTTTTTTGATAATAATCGATCAGTTCCAAATCGTCTTTTCCTTTTAGCCTTTTGCATGATTTGCTCACACTATCACACACATCCACTCATGTTGATTCAATTCCCAGGTAGCTTGTCAATGAATGTCGTAGTTAGCTGGTTTTGAGGAGGTATTGTGAAGAAGAATTGGGCAGATTAGTTGGAGGTCATATCACAAACACCCCTTAAGAATCTCTGTTTCCTGAGTATGGAAAAAGTCATGGAAATATTCAATCTCGATTCTTGAATAGATTATGATTACCTTGATCAAATAATCCTCAAGCTATCGCCATAGATCTAATACTCTGAAAACTAAATCAGTTACTTCTAATGAAAATGAGAGTGATTGCTTCATATATGTGCATGTAATGCGCTTAAGATACAACAGCATCTAAATTAGAGAGATTTATTCTCGTGCAATGCATATCTAAAATAGTATATAATCAGGTTAGTCCAATTAGGCTATTCAACACAAACATGCTCATGCACACACCGAGGTAAAGAAATGAAGCAAATATTTGAAATTCAAATTCTAGAAGGTCGTACTTGGATGGAATTGTGTGATTATTTGTATTTTGTAGTCCGAATTTCGGAATTCGTCCAGGATCCTACTCATCGTCATTCGCAATTATGCAATATTTCTTAAAGTACAAACAGTTGTGATTATCAACTAGCATCAACTCATGTAAATAGTCGATCCCCTTTATGAGCACTTCTAAAAGTCAAACTCCTCATTTGTTTATTTCTATGTTCATCCTAAACTCAAGAGTATTAATGGTATTCATTACAAAACCTATTATATCTTTCAAATCTTGATGCTATATTGTCTAATTCAACCTACCATAATGTTTGAAATCCGTAGCTCTCTCTAGACTCTAGTCCCTATAGTGACAAAATCCTAACATAGGATACTTGTCGCGTCGAAAGCTAATTTCTGGTCATCTCTTAACTTTTGCATCTAACATTTTCCTAAGTAGCCTGCCCTAAATCTTGAACTAAAACAAACCCAAGCATAGTAGTACAAGGCAGCAGTCCACAATCTTATAAAAATATCAAAATGGATGGACAAACTTTATAATAACAAAGCTCAAAGCTCATTAAATAATACCAATGACAGGCTATTCTGAATATGACATACTAGTTTCCAAAGTTCAGGAAAACAAGAAACAAGAATCAATCACAAGTAGAAGATGATATAAACTGCATGCACCTTCTGGAAAAGTACTAATACTAAATGGAAAGACAAATGGAGCTCACCGGTGATACCGCTGATAGCAATGCGCTGACAGTGCCCGGTGGTCTGGAAGATGGTAGCAGCAGCGACTTACTGAAAGCCAAAATTGCAGAACTGGAAAAGATGAAGGAAGAACTCAAACAGGCTAAGGAAGAAGCAACGCAATCATGGTTAGATTCTCGACCACTGATCGATGAGCTTGAAAAGATGCAGGCAGAGTTGGCAAGTGCAAAAGAACGAGTTCTGAAAGCAAATACAACCGCCGCAGAGCTCCAAGCTCAGGTGGGAACTACAGATATGTGCATCAAGTCCGCAAAGGTGGAAGAAAGAAAATCCCGTATGATTATAAATGACAAAAATCAAGCACTGCATAAAACACAGGAAGAGATGGAACAACTCAAACTGAAAATAGATCAGAAAAGGAGAAAGAGATCAAAACTAAAACTAGTTTTACGACTAAAGAGACAGACTCTTCAGACCATGCAGCTCACCTGTGAAGCAATACAGCTGGAATCGGAAGCTTTTAGGACCTCAGCAGCTCAAGCACTTCGCTACATCAATAACTTAGAGGGAGCCAATATCATGGTCCAGCTAACTCAAAAGGAGTATGACTATCTAAGGAAGGAAGCTAGTGAACAAACTTCACTAGCAGAATGGCGAATTTCAGTATCTGCCGAGGAGAAACTTGCAGCAGAGAACA
This sequence comes from Ajuga reptans, assembly GCA_032274785.1. Lineage (NCBI taxonomy): Eukaryota > Viridiplantae > Streptophyta > Magnoliopsida > Lamiales > Lamiaceae > Ajuga > Ajuga reptans. The sequence goes on from JAUEKW010143911.1 coordinate 9,925, forward strand.
GCAGAGACTCAGCTTTCAGGAGATTGCAGAACTTAAATCCTCACCTCTCCCGTCCAAGAAAAATGGGGCAAAGAATTAATGAGAAAACTATCATGAGGAGAACAGGACTCCCATATAGCAGAGTAGGAAGTCAAACCAGTCATAGACAATTCTCCAAAGATCAGGTGGAGTCACCAACTGGAGTTCACAAAGGGAATCCACAACAGCAATCCAAAAACAACTACAACCTTTTAGTCAAGAAAAAGAAATCCATTTTCTTTCGGATAAAAACTTTCATTGTACAAAAGATAACGAAATACTTCAAATGACAGGCAATACAAAGATCAGTGTTTCTCTTTCAGGGATATCCCTACACTTAGAATTCATGTTCACTTCAATTGGTTGTACTGCTATATACCATAACTATGACAAAATTTGGTTCAGAAATTGAGCGTGACAATTTCTTGCTATTCACTTAACAAGCAAGAGCATTTTCAACATGAACCCAGCAGTCACAATAGCACCACTTCATAAGCATCCTGCAATTAGGAAAAATGTAAAATAGCAAAAGTCAGTTTGTGGTGAGAATGCATGGTGAAAGGAAAACCAGTGGGAATTAAACAAAGAAACATACATACAACCTACCGCTCCAGTTTCTACTGAAACATTTTTGAATAAGCTTTTTTCTCCTGTTCACGCCTATCAGCAATCTGTGAACATTTCAACCATTATACAGCTGGATAAATGTGAGTAGTTGATATACAGTAGATTGGGTGGGTCACTTACCTTCTTTTGTGCAATAGCAAGCTCCTTTTTTATACAGCCTAAATGGAAGAAGTTAAAACAGTCATTTCTTTAAGTAGCATAGAAGTTTCTGTGTGTTAAACTAATCAGGATTCTTAAACAGAACTAAAACTCAGAAGTCATGTTTCTAGGTTGAATTAAGCCCAAAAAGAAAGCAGAAAAGGCATGATATAGGAGAATGTGTATCTATGAAGAATCCACAGCTTCATTCATCTCAGGAAAAGTTTATATACAAAAGAACCACACTTGCAACTTCAAGACCAAAACGTACCAAAAATTTACTGGTCAAATATTATTTCAGAAATTCAGAATACCAAAAGGTATTATTCTATAAACAGAGAATTTTATCCTACTTTTATAATAAGACAACATGCCCTTACCATCAGCCGGCTCCAATTCCAATGCTTTCTTCAAACTTTCAACTGCTGCATCTATGTTATTCAGTGCCATATATACCTGAAAGAAGTAAAAGAAACAGCAAGTAGACAATGAATAGGACGATTTTAAGGCAATTGCATAACACGTGAACTAGAAAAAAGGTGAAAGTGCTAAATTAATGATTTTATTGATTAGAATTAACTATTCACTATTAAAAATAGCTTTTGAATGGTTTTGATGGCTGGTGTCAACCAGGTATCATTCATGTGAAAAGCATAAGGAAACAGAGTCAGCTCTCAAGATAATTAAATTAACATGAAACACCAACCTGGCCTTGGCGGTAGAAAGCTTTTGCATTATCTTTTCCATCACGAATTGCAAAGTCTGCATCCAGCAATGCTCCTTTAAGATCGCCTAACTTCAACTTGCAGAACTGCGGCATGGAAAGGAAAATATATTGGCAAAAAAAAATAGAGCAATACTGAAATAGATATAAGGAGAGAAGTAACTGAAAAGAACTTTTGAAGGTACAAAATTCAGGAAAATATTCAAGTGGCTTAGTATGACTTGGATCACCTGCTGTAACCCCTTAATAAGCTCCAAACTAATATCATCTGGGTAATTAACTAGTTGAAGCTGTTTTCAGTTGAATGCAAAGTAGAAAAAACTTGATTTTTTTCCAAAGGAATCAAGTCACGGGGTCTCCAGACATAATGTTAATATGACAAATTTAAAAAGTTAGGTAACCTTTAAAATCAGGTGTGTTAAAAGGCATGGATATGGAAGTGGAATTGCCTTATAACCTAATTAAAGTGAAATAATGCGGAGACGTAATTATGCTACACCAGTATACCTAGCTATTTTATGTTGTGGTAGCTTAGTTTAGGCAACCCAACTTTATTAATCAAGGATACACATCTATTTTTACTTGTGTATTCATGGACCTTAAGAAGAAATAATAGCATGTACATTCTACATAAACAAGATGAGAGATAACGTGTTGGAGGGAAAAATGAGCAAGACCAGTCAGAAGATTAAAGAATAACTAAACTTAAATAAAAAGAAAAAGAAATCATATAATATCAAACCATTCATTTGGGCCAGAGATATCAATAAGAATCTGACAAAATCTGAGACTCATTGATTTAAACATGGTCACTTACAAAACTAGAAAAGCTTTAAATAGTTAAAAGTATCACGCATAAATTTATCTCAATGGTTGAAGCCATATGTTGCAGTTGAAGGGTGGGAAAGGGAGAGAAAACAAAGCTTCCAATGAAAGTATAATTCACACATACATGCATATAGAAAGTTTATGATATTATTTACGTTTAGAAAGTAAGAAATTAAACTAAAACTAAATATCATTGGCCCAAAAAAATAACAAAAGCAAAATATTAAATATAGAAAATCAAATTAAAGAACATATCAGTTATGTGAGACTTAAAGGAACTCAGTATATTATATTGCATAAAACTCATTAAATAAAAATTAGTTCTTAACGCTCAAACTATGATAAACACCAATTAAAGTAACTTTCTCAATCATCTTGCTTTAAAAACTAGTGCCAAAGCTTTAAGCATTTTTCCCAACTATCAGTCCATTGTGAAATAGTTAATTACTTCAACTAAAAGACTATCATATCTCCTCTAAGGAAACATAAAAAAAAAAAAAAAAAAAAAAAAAAAAAAAAAAAAAAAACTATCATATCATTTATAAAGGTCAAGGAGTGGCAAATTCTGATAAACAATAAGAGAAAATGTGCAGGAGCCATCTTCCAAGGGTGGGAGAAGAGATGGGCTTAAAGAAAAGACTGGGCAGAGTACTGTACTTAGATGGGGAGAGAGAGAGAGAGAGCAGAATAACTTACACAACTATTTGTGAGGATCTGAGACTTTGTAATCCTCAATGACCCACTCTGCACTGTACAGTCATATTACGGTGCTATCAGACTAATACAATATTACACCGGTGCTATGATATTAAACATTCTTAAAATAAGCATTTTGATAGAAATACAGTACACCTTGATCAATGTCTTCCATCTCCCAGCATAAATCCAGATATTTGAGGGCCTTACGGTACTTTCTGATAGCCATCTTGTAGTCATTCTTCTGCATATTGTGAAAAGAATAAAATAGCAATAAGTGTGTGCATTAGAGTAGATCACGCATCCCAGGCATGTAAATTTCTCCCGACAATCATAAGCAAATAAAATGTTGGTTTATTTTTACGCCACTTGTAAATAAGCAGGATACAAGCTATTTAGTATTTATTAACAGAAAACTTTATTACATGGACATGGTAAAAGACTACCTTGTACCACTCATTTCCCAGGACTTTGATGGAATCTACAGCGGCAATCATCCACGACACATCACTCGGTTTAGGACTAAGATCAATCGGCCAATCAGGGTACATGTCACCATCTTTAAAGAAATTAATTGTCCCGTCATCAGCTCCATCAGGAATTTCTCCACAGTCAACAATCACAACATCAGCAGTTGGGTAGTTATCATCCACTGTCGGAACATACTCAATTGCACGCAACACCCCCAATCCTTTGATCACCTTACCAAAGACAACTTGCTTTCCATCCAGATGAGTGGCCTGGTTTGTTATAATGTGAAACTGAGACCCATTGGTATCTGGACCAGAGTTGGCCATCGATAGCATCCCTTTCCTCATGTGTTTTAACTCAAAATTTTCATCTTCAAATTTTGGTCCATAAATGGATTCCCCAGCTGCTCCATCTCCAGCAGATGGAGCACCTCCTTGCACCATAAAACCTCGGATAATACGAATAAAATGTGTACCCTGCACGAAACATTGAACTCAAATCATGAAGAAAGAAGGAAAGGGACACAATTGAATATCTTAAATGGAACAAGACTAATAGAGTGAAAAGACGAGCATGCTTTGACTAACTTTTGATTTATACTTTTCTAAAGCCTGTATCGCTCACAAACACAAAGGCTAATGCGAGGTAGATAGATATGAATTAAAATCAGATATTTGGGACAAGTTTACAAATACTTTTTACATAGACAATGGGATAATTTAATAGTATAATAGCACAACTCTTCCACTACTTTGTATGAAATTATAGAAAAGACTTTGAAAGCCTCAATCAATAGGCAGATTATATGATGTAATTCTACTAATTTGAAATACACCTGAAACTCACAATTTATCATGAAATAAATGACATTAGTATAACAAAAATTCTGAAATATCAGCAGCCTATTTGATTTCCCCCCTTCTTGTGCATAAATAGCAATCTTGTGGATTATTATCATATGACAGATGAATTATTGAATGAAATAATATCTGTCTTCAATAAAAACACATATGACATTGCAATTGATAAGACATTTCAAAAATTGTAATAAAAATCTTAGCAATGATTTTTCACAAAAACAGATAGTACTTTCGTCCGGATTAACAGTGCCGTTGTTTCCATGACATGCAATAAATTCAACAAATTAACCTTATGCAGTAAACTCAACATTCCTCGGGGAAACATTAAATTTAACTATCAAAAAGCATACATAGAAGAAATTAGACACTTATTAAAAACTGCAGATATAAAAACCTTGTAGTGGAGGGGAAGTCCAGTATGGGGACTAATGCCCTTCTCTCCAGTGCAGAGAGCTCTAAAATTCTCAGCAGTTTTAGGCACCACATCTTTGTACAACTCCACCACCATTCTTCCCTCCATTTCTCCACCAATGCTGATGTCCAAATAGCACCTCGGATTCACCATCTTCTCAGAACAAGCACAGTCGCAAACCCTAGATGCCTCGGAAAACAAAAATCTTTCAAAAAAATGAAGTTGGCGCCCAAACACAGCGTAGTATCAATCGGATTAACGGAAAAGCCAAAAAGGATTTCAGATGAAATGCAGATTGAGAGAAAGAAATGCAAACATTCTCTCCGTTTGGCAGCCGGTTTTAGAAGGGGATTGAGGTCAGCGTTTTTGGCGAAGTAGGGGCGCGCACAATGGACGTGACTCCTCCTGTATGTCAGTGTTGCTGTATATATATGGCTATGGGGAGCAATAAATTCCAGGTTTTAGACTCATTTATTATACAACAAATTATTCCTTCTTCTTTTTTCCCTTTGTACATATATAAATCAAGAAATGGGTGGATATTGGATAATTCATGATTAGGAGCCAAATAGTAAAAAAATAAATTTATTTGAAGCAAATATTTTATTGCCAAGTATTGTGAAACTGAGGAGATATTAACTTTAGGAAAAAATCCATAATTTAGTTGCATCCATGACATTTGAAAAAAAAAAAATATACATTCAATTAAAAAGGAGAAAAAAACCCCTACAAAGGTTTCTCCCTATCAATATTCTTTATTTTCCTTCCCTCATCCTTATACATAGAAAAGGTTATTTACTCTTTTCTCTTTTTTTTTTTTTTAGTCTTCTATGTTAGAGTTGCCATTCCTGGGAGATGGAGTAGGCTTAGCTTTAGTAAGATGAGAACTTTTTCTTTGTTGAAATGAGTGTATATTTTCTTTCTATAGATATATTTAATTTGAGACGATATTGTGTGTTTTTTAGAAGATCAATATCCATTTCAAGATCAATGGACAAATTTTAATAACGTTCATATTATATCTTGAGAAGCTTGTTTTTCATGGTGGCTCACCCTCTGTATAGTTTTAGCACATATAAAGAGTAAGAAATTTTCATATCTATAATTGTATTTGGAAAAAAAATGAAGAATAATAAGGAAAGAAAAATATTTCTTGAAAGTTGAAAACTTCTCAGTAAATTTATTGGTATTTGTAACTAAGATCTTACCGTATAACGGTTATAATGAACTTTCGCACGTGCCATAGTATGATTGCTAATACAAAATTCCAAATAACAACATTTTCTAAGATAGAAAATCAAAGGGATTGAGCATGCGTGTCCTTGTGGTTGTAGGCTCATGCATGTCCTAGAAATTTAGCATTATGTCTGCAGCAAAGACTCGTTGCCTTGCCCCCTCAATTCAAGTAAGGTGTTGGGGATAATCGTCAACATGTATCCAAACCTTGTAAAGAATTTACCTACTAAGGTCTTGTCAAGATGTTAGCAATCCGGTGAATTAATGGCACATATTAGGCATATATCATATTCTTTTCAACAATATCTCTTCTAAAATGTAGAATATTTTCAACATGTTTTGCCCTAGGAGGCAACATTAAGATTGGTGATGAAGATGTTGCACCTTAATTGTTCACCCAATTTTGGAATTGAATGGAGTTTTGAGCTCTTACAATAGCCACCAAAGCACACATTATATCACTTATACTTTGTGCTAAGCTTATATACTCAGTAGGATACCTTGAGATTTTATGTAATTTCTGGAGTCCCACAATACAAGATTATTAACCACGCCAAATCAACTTATACCTCATATCATCTACCTCTATTGCCTAGTTTTTAGTGTAGAACAACTCAAAATTTAATGTACCAGCTAGAGATATTAATGGGTAGGGTACAGGTATGTTTTTTCGTGCCCTACCCGCATGAAAATACCATGTCCATACCCTACACTAGTACCCTACTTTTTACTTCGGGTATGATATGGGTAATACCCTTCAGGTATGCGGGTACCTGCGGGTAACGAGTTACCCGCTACTTTTTTTTCCTTGATAATAAAAAAAGACTTAAATGATTTCATTAATAACAACAAATCTCCTTACCTTTAAAAGTATGGGTAGTTTCTTACATATTAATGTAGTGGCAAAAATATATTTTTATCATACAATTGTCTATAAGGAGATGTAAGGACAACTATCTAATTTTACTGCATTACTAATATGTATTTATTGCAAGATTTAATAGTTTCATCCACTAAGTAGTTTTATATTATTTATATATATTATTCAAAAAATATGTAATTTTTAATCATATGTAATATATTTATTTCTTTAATTTCAGAGTTAGAATTTAGTTGTACTTGTATGAGGTAGCATTATTTTTTTTTTATTAATTTGTCATAAAATTTATTTTGGTTAAATATATCATTGACACAAGCAATTTTAGAAAATGTGCTCGTTCATTATATCATATGTATTAAAATTTGGAAGCTTTCTCCAGTAAATTGAATATTGATATACCTTTTAGTAGAAATTATAAGGTAATCCTAATATAATATTTCTATTGAAAAAATTATATAATTATGATGCAACGAACAAATACTCATTGCACTTTTGATGCTAAACTAAAAAAAATGGTCTAAAATTCTTAAAACTAAGAATAAAATAATTGTTATTTAAATTTAGATCTTTATCAAATGATGATTATGTTCTATAACCTTTTGGGTCATATATAATTTACGTATTAGTTTAATGTAATTTTTTAAATATTTTTATTGATAAAATATAAATATCAGTACAAAAATGTGAACTTTAATAATCATAAAGCGACAAATTAAAAAGAATGAAACAATTTTCAAACTAATCTAAAATCTCATAATACTGTTTGCAAGGTAATGAGATGAGATAAGAGGGCTCTTTAGCCTGTCACTCATCATATTCCATTACTAATTTGAATAATTGTATTACATATTTATAATATAAAAATCATTGAAAGAGACAAGGGAGTGTAAACTTGAAGTATGTATATGTGGAACATTTGTTTTTATACTTATCAAAATTAATAACTTATACTTGCCCGTCCCTAAAAAGAGTCAGGTTTCACAAAGGTATAACTCTTTTTTTGTCAACTAGATGAATGTCAAACATTATGAAAACCGTGAATTCTCTTTTATACAAGTTCATTTATTTCATTTTTTATTTGATTATTCAATCATATTAACTTTTTTTTTTGTAAAATTGACATCCCTAGTACCAGCTATATATCTAAGTACTCTTTTCATTGCTTTCCAAAGTGTGTCCAAGGGATTATGCCTATACTGGTTGATCTTATACATATTGTAAGAGATATCTGGTCTTGGTTATATGTTAGGAAATTTATATTTATATTTTGATGATATAAAATTAAATTGTAATAGGAACTAGAGGTCCTCAATTTTGTATTGTAATATTTAGTGTAAGAGCTAGTCCGCTGCAAGAAAAGGTCATTGCAAGAAGAAGATACAAGCAGCAAGCAGTAGGCAACAAAGTTCGCAGCTAAAAGAGAGGCTAAGGAAATTTAAGCAGGAGAGACTATAGCTAGCACCACCAATCGCCTACAACAGTTCGCTATGAGTAGATTCACTGTATGGAGACAGGAATATAGCAACATGTACTCCAACTCAACTAAAAATGAAGAGTAAAACGCCACCTTAGTTTTTAAATGAAAAGTTGCCAGTAGAGACAAGAAATTACCTTGTACCTGCTAATCAACTATGAATTGCCAGGGAGCCTGACCAAAAGCAAAAGCAACTTTGACCTGCCACCTGCTATCTCTGTTGATTAAATTGCATTTTAAACGCGTACATAACGTTCCGAAACATAAAAAATAAAAAGATAGTTGTATGCCGTGTAGGTTTTAATTGGACGGTGAAATATGCATTTTTTATTTTTTTTTAAAGTGGCGGCATTAAATTTGCTATTTGCTTAAAATATTCCTTGCTTATAGGGATTCATGTTTACTTTAAATTTTCTTTTGAAGTCTTCATGAAACTATGAGATAAAAATAAATTGGCGATGACTATTCGTAGCCCACAAAATTTCTCAACGTAGCCCACTTCTCAATGCAGTCCACTTTTAATTAAAATTTAGTATAAAATTATTAATACAACCCACTGAATACCAATTATACCCTTACTTTACTAGATTAAATTATTTAAATTAAAATATTATAAATGAAATATTAAAACATTAAAAAGTAAAAAAAAATTACGAAAAGAAAATTAAGATTAAGATTCAGATGTCCTCAACTCTGTTTTCTGAATCTCTACACATCCCCAATAAAGTTTTCTACTCTTTTTTCTGAAATAATTAATACGATTCTTGCAGAGGCTTCCGCCTGCTTTTGGGCAGAAAT
>JAUEKW010143912.1:0-10584 GCA_032274785.1 Ajuga reptans
AATTACAATTAACGTTGATCTCATATCAATTTCTAGAAGACTTTATTTCTTGCACAAATCAGTACAAAATTCTAAAATTTAGCATAAATTTAATATACTTAATTTACCTTTCCTAAATTGACGAATGAAGGTGACACGTATATAAATCCTCAATTGCATGTCGCATGAACGCCTTCGTTCATCCCTCACGAGAACGTCAGTTTATCGATTAAAATAAAAAACATACCGAAATCTTTAATGCCATCAGAAAGTGTCAACTAAGGCATAGGACCTGCAAAAATTCAGCTAAGTGTGTTCAACTTTGGCAAGATAAATTCCGTTAAAACTTTCTATTCCCAATTTCTCACGCCAAACTTGCATATTCCCACGTCAATCTTTATTAATTTTACCATATTTAACATACCAGCTTTCATACTTCTATAAATTCTCACCATGATATATTTATAAATCGTGCATCGCACAATGGAATATTCTAGTTTTAAGGATAGTATCCAAAAAGATATAGGGCATGTTTGTCTCATAACAAATATGTTCGTGGAAGAAATTTGTGTGATTATAAATCTAGTATTTATATTAGGATATAATGTTACAAAATTTATAAAATATTGTCAAATCATGCTTAAAAATTTGATAAAATAGTATTTAATAATTAGTTAATTATTAATAAAAATTATTTACATTTGATTGCTCCGTCCCCCAGCCGGATAGACAAATTCAGTAACAAGCATACCCATTAGACAAAAAAACTAAAAAAGATAAATATTTATAAATTTGCGAAAAACATAATGAAATCGAAGAAGCTGTTGTTTGGTCCGCCGCCGCCAACATTGTCCTGAACTAACACTTGTCTAATAATTTAACAACCCAATTCATATTTGTATCTCGGGGATAAGCTGCAAATAAACCCTTTAACTATACCGATATGTGCAGATAAGCACCTCAACTATTTTTGTGTCCAATCAAACACTTATTCTCTTAAATTTGGACAAATAGGCTCTTTGACTTTTTGATTTGGAGTAAATAAACATTTCTTTTAATTTAACCACTATTGCCGCTTCTTCTGATTTCTGATAAATAAGTAGAAAATAAAAATAGTGATCTAGCAGCAATAATTAGAAAATATGTGCATCCCAGTAATAGTCTCCTGCTCAACAAACTCACTTTTTCATAGCGGAACGGCGCCACATTGGCTTTTATTGACGAGGAACAATGTTAATTTTTGACCAAATCTACTAATTCTGGATGTGTTTTAGTGATTGTGGCTTGACAAAAGTGTTTATTCTTTTAGTAGAAGAATGATGCTAGTAATTAAATTAACAGAAGTATGTATTTGCTCCATATCCAAAAGTTAAAGTGTTTATTTGTCTGATTTTGAAAGAATAAGAGTGTAATTAGACACAAAAATAATTGAGGTGCTTATTTGTACTTGAGATATAGTTCGAAGGTGTATTTGCACCTTATCCCTTGTATCTCTGATTAATTATTTTCATAGAAAATAAATAAATAAAACTTATTTCGCACTCAAATTTGATTGATCACACAATGTTATTTTTAGGGGTGATTATTTCGTCGGAACTGAAAATTGAACTATTTTTTATTTTTAAATTCAGACTGAATCGAACATATCTTCTTAGTTGAGTCTGACCGTATCAAAACTTTTCAATTCGACACGGTTCAATTGTTGATTAAGGCTCAACATTTTGCATCTTTATTTTTTATTTTTTGTAGCTAATATTCACAATTTCGGTAAAGATTTCTCTATAAAATTGAAAGATTAAAGAAGAGGCCAAAATACAAACATACGTTCTTTTTTAATCTAGCCAACACAATTTTTTTAAGGTTAAGAAAAGAACCGAATCAAATTGCAACTCGGTTCTATTTTTTGTAACCGAACCAAACAAATTAGAAATCGAACATTTATTGAGTCCCGGTTCGATTTTGCTCACCCCAAGTTATTTTCTTCCTTTTTATATGCTACACTTATTTTTAAATATGTTTAGTTTATCTTCTCTCTCCTCACACTCTCCCATTATGGACAATTTTCAACAAAATTAGATAATTTGGGACTAAATTCATATACAATTAAAACATAAGGGCAAATCGCCATTTTAAAATAAAACCGATCAGTTTTCCCAGTCCTAAATTAGTGGACCAATTTACCATTTGACAAAAATTTACGTGAGACCGTCACATGATGTAACGGCCGTGTGACAGGAAAAAATATCACTTTTTTATAGTAAAAGTATAACTATTATTAAATAAAAATATCACTTTTTTTGGACAAAAAATATCACTTTTTGTACCGAAAGTATCACATTTATTTGCAAAAGTATCAGTATTTTTAAAGTATCACCGCTTTGGGTAAAAGTATCACTGTTTTGGGCAAAGCTGTCACTTTTTCCTGTAAAATTGTATTCCGTCACACGCTATCGCACCATGTGACCGCCACACGCAAGACTCACTCTTAGCATTTTACCCTGGATATCATACCAGGCATACCGACCGTCATACGAATCTCTTTTCGTAATTCATGAGTTACTTTTATTATAAAAAATACTGTATTGAGTAAAAGTATTTTTCTTAGTGAAAACATTTATACAAAACCAATACTTTTTAAAAAAATTAACAATTTTTTATAATAAAAGTAGCATTTTTCAAGTTATAAGTAACATTTTTTATAATAAAACTCTTGTCTTACGAAAGACGGTCTTACGCAAGTGTTACTTCTACCCGACTTTCTTATCTACATATCTTCACCAATAATCCATGCAAGAACAACTCCCATCCTTAAAATGGTGAAAACGGCATCTATCTCTAGCAATAATCTCCCTACCAAATATCTTAGATATCATCTTAGTGGCACTATGGCAATTCCCACAAACTCTAAGGTTCTTAACAATCCTCAACGTTGTACCTGGCTTCGTGCTGATCAGCCCGAAAGCAATCGCCAGCTTCTCACTGTGCTCACACAGCACACCTTCCTTCCACTCCCGGTCGACGTCGTAGTACACCTCCGACGTGTCAGGCACATGTCCGGCGGCTTCCAGAAGCCGGTCGACCTCGTCCAGCATCCTGTATATCTCGTCACTCCTCGGATGTGTACGGTCACTGACAAGAAACTCATGCACAATGCCATCGACTTCAATGGAGGTGGAACCGGGGACTTTCTTCATTCCCTTGTCGTTTAGAAATGTGCGTAATCTTGCCACGTCGTCCCATCTCCCGGCGCATGCGTATATGTTGGACAAGAGGACGTAGTTGCCCGGGTTGTCAGGTTCGAGCTGGAAGAGAGTTTTGGCTGCGTATTCGGCTAGTTGTAGATTCTTGTGCGTCCTACATGCCCCGAGAATGGAGCCCCATATAGCTCCGTCGGGTTCCATCTCCATTGTTTCTACCATTTCCATTGCTTCTTCGAACAGACCAGCTCGCCCTAGGAGATCAATCATACATCCGTAGTGTTGCAGTTGAGGCGAAATGTTATGATCCATTATCATTGAATTGAAAAGCTCTCGACCAAGGTCGACTAAACCCGCGTGGCAACAAGCTGACAGAACACTGACAAATGTAATCTCATCTGGTCTGATTGATCTTTCGTTAGCCATTTCTGAGAAAAGCTCGATAGCTTTATTTGCTTCTCCGTGCATAGCTAAACCCGATATCATGGCATTCCACGAAGCCAAGCTTTTCGTTTGCATTCTGTTAAAAATCTGTTTGGCAGCTTCGATATTTCCACATTTAGCGTACATGTTTATGAGACTTGTCCATAGCGTCTCGTTGGGGAAGTCCTGATAATGTTTTTCGATGTAAGTGTGTATCCACTTACCAAGATCGAGGGCTCCCAAATGAGCGCAAGCTGGAATGACGTTCAACAAAGTTACGTCATTAGGCTCTACGTCGTTTAGCTGTAGTAGGTGGAAAACTTCTAAGGCCTCTTTGTAGTTGCTCTTATATGTATAACCACCAATCATGACATTCCATGATATAAGATCTTTTTCTTGTAAGGCGTCGAACAAATTCCGTGCTGTTTCAAGATCTCCGCACTTGGCATACATATCAATCATTGCATTAACAAGCTTGAGATTTGAATCATGCCCATGTTCTTCAATCCATGAACTGACCCATTCCCCCGTTTCGATATTGCCTAGGTGAGCACAGGCGGAAAGAACGCTTAACAATGTGCTCACATTAGGAGTAACATTTGCTCTCATCATCTCTCGAAACAAGCTCAAAGCATCATCATACTGACCGACTTGAGCATATCCTGATATCATGGCGTTCCAAGATACCACATCTCTCACAGGAATTTCATCGAACAGCTCACGTGCTTTATCAACATAGCCTCTCGATACATACCCTGTGATCAATGCTGTAAAAGAGACTGCATCTCTGTAATCTCCTTTATCAAACACCATTCTAGCATCATCCAAATTTCCGTACTGAGCATACATGTTAATAAGCGATGTATGCACATATACATCATCATCAAGCCCAAATTTAAACACATGGCCATGGACTTGTTTTCCTACATCTGCTGTCAGGAGCTTCGTGCAAGATTTAAGGAGAAATGGAAACGTGTAAGAGTTCGGTTCAAGACCAAAAACCAACATGTTTAAATAAAACTCTAGAGCTAAACTCGGGGAAGAGCTTAGCGAATACCCACGAATCATCATATTATATATGACATGATTGGGATTGTTGATAGAGTTGAAGATTGACATGGCATAAGAAAGGCTCCCACTAGGGCTAACGGCACAAAACTCGATCAGTTTGCTTAGAGCAAACTGCGTGTTGTGGAGGCCGAATTTGATAAATTGAGAATGGATTTGCTTAAAGTTTTCGATGCTTTTGCATTTGGAAAGGAGGGAAAGAGATGGATGGGTTTGGAGGAGTTCGTAGGGTGGATCCAAGGATCCGGGGAGGAAGTGTAACAGATTGGAGTGTGCTATAACAATTGCCATGTTTGAGCAAACAACTAATGTCTATATGTTACAAAACAACAGAGTTCCATGAAGTGAAGGGCTTGGTAGATTTCCCGAATCCCTACAAAACCCAAATAAAAACACCAATTATAAATCGATAACGAAGAAAAATCTTTTCTGCTAAACATGTTGATAATATATGCACTGCTAATATACAATAGTAACCAAGTAACCTCTTCGTAACACTCAGAAGAACTGAGGTATGCAGTAACAAACTTGAAATTCTGAGTTTTCCTAACCAGGCAGATTTCCAAAATTTGATCAATTTTCCTTTTCTTTCTTCTTCTTCTTCATCTTCGTTCTTTCGTTGGAAAAATAGATCAATTTTTGAAACTTCTGCCTCATTGTGTTTAGCTCAATTGACAATCGTATATATCAACAAAATCACACTGAAGAGATGCTCAATCAACTGAAGAAATGTAAAGCAAATTCTTATTAATTTCAGCAATTTCAGAGCAAATGCAACATAATCACCAGATACAAATAGTTTTCAGCAAAAGCTGAATAATTATCCTTGATCAGAATCAAACAACCGAATGATTTTTCAGCAGCTAATTTAATAAATTAATCAATGTTACAGAGCATAATCCCCAAATTCCATAACCTAGGGCACTGACATTCAAAAAAAATTTAAAAATGATTCAAGTGTGTTTACAGAAACAATGACATGAATTCCACGAACTCAAGCACTTGATTTAAGCATAAAAACTATAGAGGATTTTATCAATTTCTCATCAAAACTTAATAACTTTCAGCAAAACATCATTAAATTGCAAAACAGTAATAGAGAAAATAGAAGGACAATGGGGGTACCTTGGAAGCTCAAATGTTGTCAGTCACTTCATTGTGTATGAAAAATTATCCTTTTTTTGTTATTTATCTCAACCGAATTTCTGATATGATGAAGTCGCATTGATGAACAACGATTGTGTAGCTCACGTTCTAATTCCTTCTAAAATACTCTATAATTTGTCGGCCCGCTGGACCCGTTAAGTGAATGGATCATAGGGTTGGGTCTGTTGGGCTGACCCGGTGATATTTTGGGTTAAAGTTCCTATGATTTGTCCATCCTAAAATGTCGGGCGGGTCGGACGGGCTTATTGGGACGACTCGATTGGTTTGTGTTTTATCAAAGAACATATTCATTCATAGATATGACATCATCTTGCATAATCACTCTAGTTCAACATGCCAATCCATTGGGCCACGGGCCAGCCCGACAATTTCCGTGTATTTTAGAGAAATTGGCTGAATTTGACTCACCAATTTTCCCCGACATAGAGGTGGAAAAATCAGTCTGGCCGATAGATGACCTGAACTATAGGAATTTGAGCCCAAAATGTAATTGGGTTCAACAGGCCCGAGCGATGGGCCGCCAGCCAGCCCGATAAATCTTACTGTATGTTAGGGGATGAGAAGGGGCTGGACTCACCAATTTCCAACCCATAAAATTTTCGGCCCGGTTCAAAATATGGCGTTGGCCAGACATATCAGGCCGTGTGGCCCGAATTGCCAGCTCTCCAGTGATTCTCTACAGGAGATTTGCCTACCATAAGTACAGTGCACGGAGAGAAAAATGGATTTTGCACTATAAAGAAAGATAACAGAATATTAGGCGAAAAAATGGAACATAATAAATGTTAGGCGAATGTTGGACCGCAGTTATGGCAGAAAAGTAGTTCTGATAAACATGTGCCAAAAAAAACATGATTCCAACGCTTGTTTTAGAGCTCCTAATGATTGAGAAATGGCCTCAAATTGAGATAAAATTTCATATTAATCTTTATACTACAACTTCTGTATTGGCAGAATGATGTTAACTATATTGTTGTTGTTTCTAACATAAGATTCTAACTTACGTCGAAGATTCTTTTTTTCCTTAATCTGCAAGAATTCTCTGCTGTAGATAGAAGAATATTGGGCGGCCAAAGTGCGAACGAATGTCAACATTTTATGCTCATACGAATGCTTATCGATTTTATGTCATCAGAACATTGACATTGCTTACAGATATTGCTCTTTATTCTCTCGTGTGGCGAAATCAAAATCGAGCCGTGGATAAGGCCAGCCATCACAGGGCATCTGCAGTCGTTACTCTTCTTGTTACCATCTCAAATAAAGGAGGAATAAACTGTCATCTGAGTATTGTTGTTAATAGAATTCAGTGACTAGATGAAGCAAAAACGTCGGATTATTGGGCCGAACTGGATTTGAACCCGTCGTCCCAATTAACTGTGTCTGGAGCTTCGACCTCATCCTTTAAAAGACTACTTTTGTGACATAACTGTGGTCCCAAATTCATCAATTTTTTTCACTTCAAAATAAGCAGACAATGCAAATGGGAATCACTTCTCCATCAGCTGATGCAAGTGTGTGTAGCTACTTTCGTCGTATGTCTCAAAATTGATCAGATTCTCGTCTATCGTATTTCTACCTATATCAGAACAGTAAGTGAATCTGATTTAACAATCAAACCACCCTCTATAAATACAGCATCATGAACCTTATAACCATCACAACCCGAATAGTCAAAAAAAGATAACAAACTTTTAATCCGTCGAGATTTCTTTGTTCTCTAAACACAATTCATGGACCGCGTAGCAAAGATCTGTTCACAGAAAGCAGTGGTGATCTTCAGCAAGAGCACATGCTGCATGTGCCACGCTATAAAGAGACTGTTCTACGATCAAGGCGTGAGCCCATTGGTCCACGAACTTGACGAGGACTCAAGAGGAAAAGAGATGGAGTGGGCTTTGATGAAGTTGGGCTGCAGCCCATCAGTACCAGCTGTTTTCATCGGAGGAAAGCTCGTCGGCTCTGCCAACACCGTCATGACTCTGCAGCTCGACGGTTCACTCAAGAAGATGCTTATAGATGCTGGAGCCTTATGGCTTTAGTATACTCAAACTATAAATAAGGCTAAATCAGTTTCACTGATTGACACAACTGTTTTTCAGTTAGATGTGTCAATAGACTTTCTTGTAATCTTAACTAATGGGAAATGTTATTAGCAAGTGGATTAGAATTCAGCTTCACAGATTCTTCTGTCTTTACTTATGATGCAAATACTAATTGTAGGCAAATCTACTGTAGGGAATCACCACCCAACCATATATGATCACACAGTAAACAATCCAAAACGAAAAGATTTTTGAGCTATCCAAATGAACAGGCAGGACAATACATGCTCCCGAATCAACTTTGAGAATCGGAAATTCTACGTCGCTTTAACTAAAGTGATTCTGCAAGATGATCTCACTTCTGTGATAAAACAAACCAAATTTAAATAAAAGCTACATACATTGCAAGTGTTAATGTTCCATGTGACCTTTCAAGACTCTTGGGGGCACATATAACATATAGGGCTCGTTTGGTTCGGGGTATAAGGGTGCTATTAGCCTGTTAGCACCCTCTACATATGGTATAATAAAGAAGATTATGATCAGACAAACTTATGCAGCCGAAAAAACACTCGATTCGAACACCTCGTTGGTTTGTGATTCATTGGCTCTATCAAGAAAAAAGATGCATTCTTTGCTGAACAAATGCATCATCAGAGTCTAGCAGAACAATATAATTTCTCTCATGTAGTAATAATCGAAAAACTCGGTTGATCTACACACTGACAACACATTGAGGATGTTCTATCTAATCCTAACACAAAAATGGGAATCACTTAACATCACTGTCCTAAGGCATTTTCTCCACTTCACCATCAGCTGATGCAAGTGTGCCTACTTTCGCCGTATCTCTCATCCGATTCTCGTCTATCATTCTCTCCCTATAGCAGAATGTTGACATTCTGTAATATCTTCACACGTAGGAGGCCTTATATCCACACGATTGATCAATGGCGACGATACTAGTAACCGTACTACCTAACATTGTCAAACAGTAAGTGAATCCGCTTTATGTAATGTTCGATTATTTATCGCTATATTATTAGCCTCAAAGATTCCAAGAACATGACTCAACCACAAAAGGTCGTTTCAAATTATATGCATTAGCATCTATCCAAATATCTAAACGAACCTTTCTTATAATCAATCCCTTTTTTTCGCTACACGAATAATAAAACCACCACCTTCACTTGCCTCTATAAATACAACCCCTTGAAGCCTTACAACCATCACAAACCAACTTATCATTATTCCAGTTCTTCGTTTACCAACTAGCGTTTACTATGGACCGCGTAGCGATGATCTGTTCACAGAAAGCCGTGGTGATCTTCAGCAAGAGCACATGCTGTATGTGCCACGCTATAAAGAGGCTATTCTACGAGCAAGGGGTGAGCCCGTTGATCCACGAGATCGACCAGGATTCAAAAGCAAACGAAATGGAGTGGGCTTTGAAGAAGTTGGGCTGCAGCCCATCAGTGCCGGCTGTTTTCATCGGAGGAAAGCTCGTCGGCTCTGCCAGCACCGTTATGACTCTCCAACTCGACGGATCACTCAAGAGGATGCTTAAAGATGCTGGAGCCTTATGGCTTTAGTATACTCAAATTATGAGCAGAAAACCTGTGACCTCAACTGCTTTTGAGAAGTACTTTTTTAGCTACTTCCTCTTAGCTAGGCACAGTTTTTTTTTTTTTTTCCTCTTTTTTTTGAGGTCTAAATAGACTTGCTTGTACTCTCTTAATGGAACAGTTTGAAGTTTATAAACTGTTATATTAACTCTTAGTTTTCCCTTGTGCAATTTCTCTTTTAGCTTCAAACCAAATAACTAAATAACGATAATACGCAATGTTGTAAAAGTTGACAAGGGCTAGTTGGGTGGCAGGCTAGGGCCTAGCGACTAGTCAAGTTTACGTAGGGCTAAGCGGGTCGTAGGTGTAGTTAGGAGGAGAGGAATCAGGGAAAAAAACACCTGCAGCCAATGAGAATCTTGCGCCTAGTCGGTAACTAGTCGGAGATTTTCGCAAGAAGTACATTTTTTTAAATCAAAAGTGCTTTTACCCTGATCATAGCTCTATTTCAAGAGTGCTGCAAAAATGTGATTATAATGGGAAAAGGTATAATTAGAAAGTATACTAGAATTCAGAAATTCATAGATTCTTCTATTTTTATAATGCAAAAGGCAAATTTTATTCACTGTACTAATTGTAGGCAAATCTGTTGTAGGGGATTACCAGTCAAACCCCGTTTACCCGATTATACAAATATATATACAAACTGGATCATAGACAAGCTTAGGCTCACAAACTCAAACTCTTGTAGAGTAAGAGAAAAGAATCCAATAAAGTATAAACTACAATGGTGTTATAAATCCGTTGTCGTTCAGCACATTTCTACACTAAAACACAACGGATTTTTTTAATAGACAACGGTTTTCGTCATTGTGCTTTTTTCGTCAAAAATCGTTGTCATAGAGGCATTGCCATTGTGCTTTTTTCTTATAGTGTATGTGAGAAATAATAAAAAAGATAATCAATTTTAATATAACTAGATGAGGACCCGTTCGATGCACGGGCTTCTGGTGGAACAAATTTATTAAAAAATTAATTGTTATCTCTTTAATTAAATTCTCCCTTTTTAATAAAAAAATAACAAAATACTGTAATTAAATTCCAATGCGCTGCTCGCCAACCTTTTCAACTTGCCTACCT
>JAUEKW010143923.1:0-10583 GCA_032274785.1 Ajuga reptans
TCTATAAATATATAAAAGCAAGACAGTTTGGGAAAATTACAGGATTGCCATTTTCCTGCCCAAACTGCCTGCTATAATTCTGCCTATTTTCTGATTTTTTTTATATTATCACTTTTATATAATCTATATATATATAATAACAAAATGATACATTTCTATTTTGGAGAAAAGTGATTTTCCCGCCTAAAGTGTCTACTATTTTGGGAAGAAAAATATTAAATGGATACAGCTGCTGCTGACTTTGATTTCGGATTTTAATTAATTAGCGGAAAATTTTTACTTCTATGTAACGGTTCTATATTGTAAAATTTATGGAAATTGATCAATTTATTTTTAGTACCTTATAATGTATATTTCTATCTTAGAATTGGATTAACCAATTTTGCTTGATACGATTCCGTGTTAATGCAAATTCTAAAAAACTGAATAAAATTATATTACTTGGATTATAAATTTTTTGAATCATTGGGAATTAGATTAAACAAATTTTTGCTTGATACCGTTCCAGATGCGGAACTCCATTTTCTAGAAAGAAAAAAAAAGAAGATAGTAAATTATATTATGTAAACAAATCTAGCTACGTAAATCAGAGATGAAAAAAAATTATATCATTCCAAGTCGCAGCAATAGAAGGCTTCAAATCAGCAAATCCTATGCAATTACATGTAAACAATCTTTTAGAACAAAAAAAAATTAAATGATATTAAGTAAATCTTATGATGTAAACAAATCTAGGTAAATTAGAGATAAGAAAAATTATATCATTCCATATCACAGCAATATAAGGCTTCAAATCAGCAAATCCTCTACAGTTACACGTAAACGATCTTTCAAAAAAATAGTTTTTTAATCAATTATTCGAAAAACGTCTACATTCATTCTTTGAAGTAATATTCGCCGGAAATCATATAATATAAATTAAATCTTACCAATATTAAGATTGCATAAAATCAGTGATAGACAACATATTGAAAATAGAAATATATACGACTGTCAATTAAAAGCCCTATTACTTTCTTTTTAGCACGTTTTGTAGTGCTATAAATACACTGGCGGAACCACTCCAATTTATCACTCACATCACTAGAATATTTAGCATAAAATAACTTGAATACTTTTATTTTTGTGTGTCTGTAATGGCTCCCATTTTCTGCCTCGTGAAGGATGTCAATTCGAAGAGAATCGATTGGGCTCTCAAGCTCCGTCTGGTGCGAGCATATGACGTACCTATGTTTGGGGACCGAGAGCGGGTTAGCAGTTTTGAATGTGTGTTCAGGGATATGGAGGTATTTTATAAATTATATTGTGTATACACTGTTCCCTCCATGTATTCTGTTCATAAGATGATAAAGTAACTGTATATTTATTTTTTCACATACAAGGGGGGAACAATACGTGGTTCGGAAAGGTCTCCACACATTGATGGTGCTAGGGAGAAATTGGCAGAAGGAAATTTGTACATTATTGAAAATTTTATGGTGTCAAGGGATGAACTTAGATTCAAAACTGCTACCCATAGTCACAAATTCAGTTTCTATGGTAGAACAAAGATCAGGCAGATCCAAGATTCAACGTTTCCCCTAAATCGTTTTCATTTCAAGTCATTCAAATGGGTTCTTGCACTGAAGGAGTCTGGTGAGTCACTGCTATTTGGTAACTTTTATTTCATTTTGCTCTTTAATTCCTATGATTGGAATAGTAATAAATACAACTTACCACTCTATTATACAGATGTAATTGGGCTTCTGGTTGGAATGCAACAACCTAAAAAACTGCAAACTGCTAATGGGGACAAGAGACTGATGGAAATCGAGATAGAGAATACTGGGTAAGTTACTACCTTATATGTTCTATTATAATATGGAAAATAAAATGTATATTTCAATTTTAAAGAATAGTTATTAATATATATAAGTTCTCTTTGCAAGAATAGGAAGTTGACTGTAACATTATGGGAAGAATTCATTGACAAGGTTATGCCATTTTTGAATGCTGGAAGTGAAAATCCGGTTATAGTAGTCATGCAGTTTTGTCGCCCGAAGGTGTTTAATGGTAATATGAGTTGTGCCTTTGTTTAAACTAAATATGTTTTTTGAGTAATTATAGGATAGAATAATACAAAATACAATGTAGATATTCATAATAATATGCTAATATATTGGATCATATGCATCAGCTACTGTGAAGCTTTCAAATACGTACCATTGCACAAAACTATTTGTTAATGATGACGTTTGGGAGATCAATGAGTATCGACGCATGTGAGTATTTATTTCTTTTGAAATTATTAACAATATTTTGGGAAAATACTAACGTACCTTATTGTGAAGGTTGGAAAATAGTAATGTTCAAATTAAGCCAGTTGTCAGTATCTCTGCAGCTTCCGGATCAAGAGATTGTGCTATGGGTGAGTTTGAGTCAGGCAAAGCTGTGGTTAGAAATCTGCAGGAGCTCTGTGAGGATGGAGAGGTGATAATAATATAATTCAAAAATAAATTCTATTTAAACATAAAATTATGATGTTATGCTACTAACTAAGTATTGTAATAAATTTCTCAATTAGGATGGTTTTTATTGGGTTTATTGGTCTGTGGCTGAAATTGAGAATTCTACTGATATGTGGTATATGACATGTACTTCATGCCACCGAAAGCTCAACAAGAGTGGGAAGAAGTTCAATTGTCGCCATTGTGGAGATGTTGAGGAGAACAATAACTACAAGTGTTAATTATTGCCAACTTTTTAAATCTGTTTTAGTTATTTAATAAATTATGTATCTTTTAAAAAGAAAAATTCCAAAATAAATAGGTACAAGATTGAAATTCTAGTTTTTGATGAAACATACAATGCTCCTTTTTTGGTCTGGACGCTGAGGGGATTGAGATATTCATGAAAATAGCTCACAGTCTCAAAACTGCGGAGGTATTTTACAGTGAAGTATTTTTTTAGCATCTCAGTTGACTATCATTGATAAATATTTTAATGAAATATTCTAAATTTCAGGAAAACAATCCAGGAATGTTGGATGGTTTAATTGCGAGGTTGGTTGATCAGAACATTCCCTTTAAGGTTTCCAAGAGAACTGATCCTCAACGTAAGTCAAGAAGTACGTTTTCAGTGGTTAAGATTTGCAACGATCCTGAGATACTGCAGCGCTTTAAGAATAGTTATGTTGAAAGCCATGTAGAGCATTGTATCATCGCACTTATTTTTGTTGTTTATTATTAAAAAATGTTCAAGAAAAATTTATAATTTTTTTTAAAAAATTTAATAGGAGTCTGACCTTATATCAAAGCTGTGTAAGAATATGAAGGAGGGTGATGACACTGCTAGCTCTAATGATGAAGTTACTACACCCGACAAAAATAATAAACTTGTTGTCCATCTGGGAGATGGTGAGGAGGAGATTACTATAAGGGATAAAAACATAGGGAAGGGGATTGATGATGAACCAGCAGTTAAGCGCAAGTTGGATGACGAGTTCTCATCCACGTTTGTTCACAAAAACAGGGTTGTCGTTAAGGAGGAAAAACTTTAAATCTAGATTTTGGTCCATTAAATGAAAATAGTTTTTTTGGTGTGTTTTGGACATTTTTTATATTTTTTATTACTTTGGAAGACACTAACTGAATTTGTTCTGATACTCAGATCAGTACACTCAGTATTTGGTTATTGCATAGTTTGATATTCGTTTTGTTTACGCAAATGTTAAATATTTAAAAATACCTGCATAATATATATGTTTGTCCCAAGATATTCCAAAAATGCAATGTTGTTTTTTTGCCCTTTAGTTTGCTGTCTCTGGCAAACTCTTGCCCATCAATATAAACTTCAAATTATGCAGAGGGGGGATGAGTTTGGAGCATACCCGATATGTTGCAGACAATCCTAGCTTTTTTGAAGAAGTCAGACATTCCTGTAAAGAATCGGTGCAAAAAGATGAGTGTTTTAAAGTTTTGAACATTATATTCATCTAAGTATTTTTAATAACTTCGATGTTGTATAACGAAGATGTTAACTTCAATATTTGTTGCAGCCTTGCAGGTTAATATTTCAAAACGAATTGTGAATGAAAGATGAACTTTGTTGGAGAAGGGTGCGCTAATGGAAGGTGGCTAATGGAAGTCGGCTAATTGAAGTATTTGGTCATATGGATAACTATTATGTAGAAATATTCTCATGTATTAGAAATTATTCAAGTAATAAATGTTCATTTATTTTATTTGATTTTCTCTTTGTTATTCAAGTGTAACACAGTAACCAAGGGAGGTGTAATTCAATTATCTCTTAAATTAAAAGAGTTTTCAAGAATGAATGCATCTTTATAGTTTTTCAACTAATTATATATATTCACATCATATTATCTATATATAAGAGAACTATTTTACTGTTTTGGCTAATTGAATGCAATTTTGGAAAATAATGTAATAAAATAATACAATATACTCAAGAAATGAGTGAAGTATGTTTCAAATAAATCATGTCAAAAAATGGTATATACACAATAAATTAAAATATACACACCCATATATAAATCACGGATTTGATAATATATGGAATTGATATCTATTACATATTTAAACAGCTCTAAAAAATTTCAGTAATTCGGTTGATATATTTACAAGTAAAAGGGAATAAATCAATTGTTGCATTTACCACAAACATACCTCTGAACATAATAAAATGAAATGTCCTAATTCACAAAGGAATTATACTAATTCAAAGAAGTTTTGTAGCTGCAAAGTTATTCCTAATTACCCTTTTCTTAGTCAAACATATGTATTCTAATCCTAAGGAAAAAAAAATTAAACTGCAATATGTTATTCAAGTGTAACATAGTAACCCAGTGAGATGTAATTCGATTGTCTCTTAAATTAAAAGAGTTTTCAAGAAACATTGCATCTTTATAGTTTTTCAACTAATTATATATATTCACATCATATTATTCAATGTATAACAGAACTATTTTACTGTTTTGACTAATTGAATGCAATTTTTGAAAACAATGTAATAAAATAATTCAGTATACTAAAGAAATGTGTGAAGTATGTGACAAATAAATCATGTCAAAACATTATATATTCAAAACAAATTAAAATATACACACCCATATATATTTGTCACGAATTTGATTATATGTGGAATTGATATCTATTACATAATTCAACAGCTCTATCATTTTTCAATAATTCGGAGCAGATATTTACAAGTAAAGTGAACAAATCAATTGTTTTATTTACCATAAACATACCTGTTAACATAATAAAATGAAATGTCCTAATTCACAAAGGAATTATCCTAATTCAAAGGAATTAGGATAATTCAAAGAAATTAGGTAGCTGCATAGTTATTCCTAATTACCCTTATCCTTTTAATTTCTGTGAGATAGGTAAAACTATGGGAAATTGATAAATTGCTTTAGTTATCATATGCACTCATGGATGTAATTAAGGAATTGTTTCACAGTATAAGTATATATTATATATGTATATCCTCATTGATAAAAAAAAATTTGAGCCAAAGGGGGTACAAAAATGGAAGAATTGCATTAACATGCATTGAAATTCAATGGGCAGATCCAATTATCTAATAAATATTAATTGGAGCAACATGTCGTTGTATATATATATTTTTTATTCTATATGATTTGACTACCTTATTTAAATCATTTTATAATCATATATAAACTGATAGTTATTGTAAAAAAAACCCTAGGTAGAAAAAAAAACCCTCGAAGCTCTTCTCTGAGAATTTTAGATAGAATGGATAAAGCGTGAGTTTTCTCATCTAATATAGATAAATTTTCCTGATTGTAATGTATTACTTTTTATGTTCTCCTACTTAGCTTATAATGTATTATATTCAGGTCAGCGTTGTCTGTAATTGTTGTAGACGATGTGGAGTTTCCCTATTTCAGGATTCAAATTCAACTGAAACACGAGCTAAGTGGAAGATTGGTAAATACGTAATAATTTCATCATTATTTATTTTGTTACACTGTTTTACCCTGATATTAAAACTATATGTTTAACACAATTACAGAAGCTTCCGGAGCAGTTCAGACACCATTATATAAAGTGGGGAGATTTAGTGCATGGAAAGGTGAAACTTCTACGAGGATTTAAAGAGTGTTCAGTAGATTTGGAAGCTGATGAAGGTGAAAGTTGGCAAGTGGTATACCTAACTGTTATAAGTGACATGTTGGATGACTGTTTTATTTCTAACGGTTGTGTTGTTACGTTTGAGAAACAACCAACTAAGGAGCTTTTGTTTAGGGTTTTCATTGATTAAACTCTAGATTTTAATTTTATGATTGATTCTATGTTGCATACTTCTTAATTTATATATGTTATGAAAGATTTTTTATTTATGTTGGTTTACTATTTGTGGTATTTCTACCTTGAATCAATTTTGTGATATTAATTTTCCACAAATTTTATGAAATTGATGTTAAAATTCTATTAGCAAATAAGAAAGAAAAACAAGTATTCACCATATTACTGCAAATATAAAGAGTCAGCCCATACACTTGTATTACATATCAAGAGCTTTGAATCTCTATATGTGAAATTTGAATATAATATTTACAGTTTAATATTATCTACTTAAGATAAAGTAGTAGTATGATTGATGGAATTGAAGTTCAAAGCACATCATGAGTGAAATGAATAATCTAATGGGTCGTAAAACAATCATACGTTGTGATAATATGAGTATCATTTCAATAATATAAATGAGAAGATATACTGAAATCAGATTCAATTACTGTTGATGTACAATTTGATATAAATTTTATGAAATATTGAACAAACCATACAAGGGATATTAGTCAACATAGAATTATATGTGTATCTACTTAATTAAATTTACACACATAGTTTCTTCGTATAATCCGTATTAATGTATGTATAATAATAAACTGAATATATATTTAAAAAATCTATAGCAAAAAATAACAATATAAGTTTTTATATAGAATGGATTCAACATATAAGTATATTTTGATTAAATATTTTTTTAATAACAAAATAAGTTTTTATATAGAATGGATTCTTTATATAAGTAGATTTATAAACAATAAATATTCTATATCTATATATAAAAAGAATAAATATTTTTTCGAATAAGGAAATAACAATCGAGTTATAGCAATATAAAATTCCATCAGATGGTGTTTTATTACAGACAAAAGCTCACGAGTTAAGAGAATGCATCCAGTGTATATGGAACTATACATGAACTTTCATTGGTATGGATTATGAAACTATGTTGTTTTACTATTAATTTTGTAGTTAATTTTTTGACGGCCATATGTTAATATATTATAGAAAACAAAATGCAGTTATCCTAATAGATGTCCAATTATATTTGGTGTCAACTACCCTTTTTTTAATGTTGAGGCCAGCGAAGAGGAACTATCTCAAGGGAGATTAGTAAGTATTTAATTATATTGTATTGTAGATGGGTATATTGGATGTCATATTCATAATTTTTATTTATTACAATGTTGATGCAGATTATACCTCCTACATTCAAATACAATTTCATAAGGTGGAGACATATTATGAAACACCATGCTCTTATCAAACGAGGAATACGGCAATGGTTGGTTAAGATTGAGAGTGATGGGTTGTTCTTTGCAGATTTGATTGGATGCGAAAACTTTTTCAAAGATAATAATCTTACTATTGGTAGATCTATAATCCTAGAGAAGGAACCTGATGATTTTTTTGTCATTTAGAGCTTATATTTTTTAAATTGAATGTAATGGCAACCTAATGGTGTTGTCTATGGGTTGTTGAGTTATGTTAGGAATACTATATTTTCCTTTTTGCGATGTTCTAGAGATTATTTATTTTAAAACATATGGATTACATATGACTATATTTTTGGCTGGTGGGTATGCTAAAGCAGTGTCAATTATAGAATAATTTGTAGAGTATCTTTGCATATTTTATAGTCAAATATTCCTAATTCATTCGACCTATAATCAGTTATCACCAACTATATCAATATCAATCAAATATTGATATTGATTGTCAGAATTTATATGAGACATTTACACAATCATGGTATATAGTGAAGCAATTTACATATCAGAGTAATATAAGTATTCCTAGATAAACACACAAATTGATTTGCTATGCTTTTGCACTTCAAAGCGGTAAGAAGTGGGGGAAAACCCATCAAGACAAAACCAATCTCACCATATTCAAGACAATAACATCAGAAGTTGGCACAGTGTATTACACAATTTCACCTTCAAGCGAAAATCAAAAGTCATTGAGCAATCAGAACCGTAAGTAGAAGAGGCAAACTCCAATGGTGAAGTTGACTGGGTCTATCAGATTTGGCAAGAAAAGGAATATTGATGGTACGCTCTACACTATGTACTCTAAGTTCTACCATGAATCAATATTGTTCTGCAATCTATTTCTCTTTCATAGATTCTTTAAATCTATGCAAGATGTGTTTTGATTTAATCTTTTTCTATTAGGTATTTATATAAATATCATTAACTAAATGAACACATGTTGTAATAAAAAAAAGTTGATGACTTATCTGTATTCTCCAGTATGCTTCATATTTGACTTCTCAATGTATCATCACAATATTTGTCACATAAGAAATCTGCCAGATTTTATACAGTGTTAGTGATGTGCTGAATGGTTCATATCGACAACCGTTTCCCCAAGAAGAGATCAGAGGGTTAGAGATACCAAACTGCATGTTAAAATCCCCTTATGAACTGGGCTTCACAGATCTGCCATCAATAAAACCAAAATCAAAATACATTAAATAAATTTTATATATGAACTGAAAAGAAATAA
This sequence comes from Ajuga reptans, assembly GCA_032274785.1. NCBI lineage: Eukaryota > Viridiplantae > Streptophyta > Magnoliopsida > Lamiales > Lamiaceae > Ajuga > Ajuga reptans. The sequence goes on from JAUEKW010143923.1 coordinate 8,832, forward strand.
TGAAATTATAAATCGGATTTATACCTTTATTTACTCATAGACTAAGGTTTTCTAAAATAAATTGTGTATGGACTCAGAAAATGAGGGATTCAAGCTAAATCGAGCGACAGTGAGTGCAGTATCAAACCCTATTTTTCATCATGGTCCATTCAAAACACTAATCCGTTTCAATTTCACACCAATACCCTTAAATTTCACACCGGTATCCATAAAAACATATTGAAATGGCTCAATTTAGGATTCTGGAAACTGGGTTTCACAGATCTGCCATTAATAAGAAGATATCATCACGGTAAAGGATTCAGAGAGAGGCAATCTGACGAAAGGTTACTGGATTGGTGTGATTCAAACACAGAAGAGTGAATCGAAAGGTTAGAGAGAGAGAGATAGTGAGAAGAAGATGAAGATTCTAGATTAGGATGTGAGAGGAATGTTAGAGAGTGGGAGGGGTTGTAATCGACAGTCGTTTCCCCAAGGAGATCAGAGGGTTCGAGATAGTGGAATGTCCTAACTGGCATGTGTAGAGGACAGTCAAACACACATCAACATATAAATAGAATTACAAGTGCACTTCAGTAACAATTATTAACATTTTCCAGCTAAATTACAACTTGAATGTTTTTTTTTTTTTTTACTTTTGTTAAGTTATTGGGCCATTCTTATGTTGTTGGTTCAAAATCTGAATAATAAAATTGTGTTTTTAGACAATATTGGCCCGTAAATAATTTCAATGCTCAATTAAATAAATTTAATTATCATAGGTAATTAATTTAGATTAGTTTGGTCCATTAAATATTCTACTAATTTGGTCTAAAAATTATATAATTTTGACCCAATATGTCCTATAGATCTACATATATATAATTTTCAAAAATATATTCAAACTATTTAAGAATGCATTATATGTAAATTATATATTTCAGATTATTAAAAATAATTTGCGTTATATCAATTATATAATTCTCGCCCTCTATATAAATGTAAAACTGTAAAAGTACATAAGTATTTTTTAATGAATAATGCAATTCAATAAAAGGTTTTGATATTATTCCTAAATATATTTCTAGCTAGGTTGGTTTGGGAATATTATAATTAAATATAAGTGGTATTATATTGCAAATGATGTTATTGATTTTTCAAAGTGGATTGTTTATATTATTAGATTTGCATCTATATTGAAAATATTGAATAACGAATTATAGTTTTTTGTACTACAGGGGATTCAATGCCATCAAGTTCTGAGATTGATGAATCTCCCTTTAAAAGAAATAGGCGCAGTAGTTTTGGTACTGACATGAATCTGATCGCAGTAAATACTCCCTTTGAGGATTATCCTCTTAGTGAGATTACCAATGGTATTGTATAATATTTATTGTCAGATTAATTTGTACTTGACTGACCTCATAATTGGATCTGAGGTTTTTTCATATGTTTCAATAGTCTTCAAATTATAGAAAATTCTGTTGGATTGGATATAAAGAATGTTGGAATGTCTTCAAAAAGTAGCACTTATGGCACCAGTAACCTTTCTGGGAATATGAACATTGTTTCATATCCATTCGCGAGGCGTCATTTTCAAGATATCTCTAATGGTAAATATGAGTTTTTTATGTTATTAATACATGTGAATTGTTTATAATTCACCTAAGATATGTACATTAAATTAATATTTTTGTTGTTCTAAATAAAAGTGTCCACAGGCAAAGAGTGGGTATCGCAAAATTCAGTTAGTGATATGAACGTATTTAGCAA
>JAUEKW010143934.1:0-10583 GCA_032274785.1 Ajuga reptans
ATTGAGAGAATATAAAATGTGAGCATCATATCTTTTAAGATTAGAAAGCTTGCGATCCTACATCTTTACACATCTTGATATTTTTTATGTATACCCATCCAGAACCAATAGGTTTTTCAACACATTCAAGAACAAGTCCTTCTCTTGTGTAGTCATTGTATAGCATGCTTGGGGCAAATGGACCGCATTATTATTTATTGATGATGTTATCACACACATTTTTTTCTATATGCATCACATCTAAATTATGACGCAAAAGATTATATTCTCAATATGGTAGATCAAAGAAAATACTTTTTTTCTTCCACGCACAATTTGCTAAATTTTATGGCGATTATTCTGCTAAACCCTCCACGAAAGTCGAACTTGCAACATCAACAGTTACCCCGATGAAATTATCAATACCATCACACACCACAACTTCATTATTTATGGGTTGTTCGTTACCTATTTGGCTTGTAGATTTATTTATGGTTTCCTGTGTCCTTTTATTTGTTGTTTTTTAGGTATTCCATTAGTGAATGTAAAATAGGACAATTGACCTAAAACATTAGTACCTGATAGTGGAACTAGAGCAAGTTGTAATTCTTTAGTGCCATCAAATTGATCAATTTGATAACGAAATGGATAATTAGGCTGTAACAATCTTCGATGCCCCATGTAGCAAAACTTTCATCCATAGGGTAACCTTCGAGATTGAGTTAGATCGCCACAAGACAGACAAGCAACACGACCTTTAGTGGCCCAACCTGATAAATGTGCATAAGCAGGGAAATCATTAATGGTCAACACCAGATCTGCCCATAGTTTGGAGTTAGTACCACTTGATTCATCAAATACATCCACACCTTCCCATAATTGATTTAGCTCATGAATTAGTGGTTGTAAGAAAACATCAATATCATTTCCTGGTGATTTCTCTCCTAGAGTAACCATTGAAAATATCAATGAAGGTTGTTTCATACAAACCCAAGGCTCCAAATTATATGGAATTAGTAAAACAGGCCAAGTGCTATATGTAGTGGTCATGGTATAAAATGAATTAAACCAATCATTGGCTAGTGCTAACCTTACACTACGAGGATCGGTAGCAAATTCTGGAAATCTAGAATCAAATTATTTCCATGCTTTTCCATCTGCAGGATGTCTTAGTTTTCCATCTTTCGTACGACCTTCTATATGACATCTCATAGAGGTTGCAGATTTTTAATACATGTGAAGATGTTTAAGTCCTAGTATCAAAGAAAAATACCTTAAGACTTTAGTTGCCTTTTTTTTTGTTATGTTATTTTTAGCTTCATTTCTCGTATGTTCATCATCTTTGTTCACTATCCACCATGAAGCCGAGCACACATCACAAGTATCATCGTTCTCTTTAGGCCCTCAGTACAACATACAATCATTAGGGCATGAATTTCTTATATCCTAATCCCAGTTCCTTAATAATCTTCCTAGCTTCATAAAAAGATGTCAACAACGTAACACCTAATGAAAAATCATCTATCCGTAACTCCAAAATCAAGCTCAAGGACTTCGCTAACCAGCCATACATACATTTCAAGTGAAATAGTCATAGAATAAATGATATCGTTGAAGATTTGGGACAACCTGGATAGAGTTCTTGATCACTATCTTTCTCTAAATTGTGGAATCTTCATTCATTGTTAATGCCCAAATCATCACCAACTGGATGCGACCCGGTTCTTAAATATTAGCTTCTGTTTGTAGAATTCAATTCTTCATTTAGGAGTCCTGGTGCTTCTCGTGCATTATGTTCAGGTGCAAGCCCAAATGCAACTTGGAGGGTTCCCTCAAATGGTATTCTCCATCAGGATTTTCTTGCACATTTTTAGAAATTTCCTCAGGAGGGCTATCATGGTCATCTGATGGCGATAAAATATTTTCTCCATGAAATACCCAATGGTTATAACCATTTTGGAAGCCATCCCATAACAAATGCTCATGGAACAACTGCCATTTGCATGTGTTGTTTAACAAGAATGTTATTCTTACATACAGGAACAATATCAATTTGTCCTATTTGAAAAGATGTATTATGAGTATCAATAGGTAGAAGTGTGTGACATAGAGTTTGCCGAAGGATTTTGGTTGGTCTTATTTGAATCTATTGCTCCAACAACCCTTGCCCATACCCCATCCCCAATAGATTTTTGTTTGCAATAAACTCATTACAATTGTCTTTGTCCATATATACTACTATTATCATTGTTATCATTCTGTATATTTTTTACAATTTCCATTGACATACACATATTATGACTTTCTTTCCTTTCCTTTTTCCCCCCTTTCCCCAGCTTCATTTCTTTCTTTTCCATATTCTTTTCTTCAAACAATAGTACCTCCACATTTTACACATTCCAATTTATATATGGTAATCTTAACAAACAAACAAAAGTTCACAAAATTGTCAATCAGAAAACAAAGAACGCATGTAATACACGTTAAGGAAAACATCAAATCACCAAAAATTCTAAGCCAGTAAAAATTAGTAAGTTGCATATGTAGCTAAACATTCAAAGAATTGCCAAATTAGGACCAAGTGACACAATCTTGAAGAGTAATTTCATTCTCATGACTTCATTTATAATAAATATAACTAAATAATAAGCAAAAGTACAAGAACCTGAGTAAAACCGCTTAGGCTGGAATATCAAAGTGCAGTACGTCTTCTGCTCTTGATGGACACCAAGATGACACCAAGATGGAGAATCTGCTAGACCACCCAATGACTAGCTTGAATGAAGTAGAGATAAATTTTGGGGTGGCACTATCTGGTAATAGATTGGTTGTGCAATTATGATTGTGATAGAGCTAATAGAAGATATTGAGGAAGAAAAGTTTTGATTGTGATAGAGTTGGAAGAAGAAAAGTAGTTGAGGCGTGCCGCGAGCGGCATAAGTCTCTGCCCTTTACTTATCTTTTAGTTTGGGTATGGGACTCAATGACGATGGCTACATTAGTACAACATAACTAATTGATTAATTATAATATATCATTTGTTTTTTTAACAATACCTTTTATATTTCCAAGATTTCTAATGGTACATATATGTATATGATTCTGTTTATATCTAACTAAAATAAAACTATATATATTAATTACATATAAAAAATATTGCATAACATTTATGAAATATATTATAATATCTCTGTGTAAGATATCAAATATACAAGTAGAGATCGCAAAAACTCATGTGTCCCAGATGCGCCGTGTATTCAGATCCAAAGCATGAAAAAGTATTATTTTATTTAAAAATATTAATTGTCTACCTAAAAAACATTATTCACTTCGGGTGCATGGAGTATATTTAGAGGTGGCAATTCGAGTGGCTTGATCCGGTCTGACCCATCTACCATATGTTGTGACGGGCTGGGCCAAACAAAAATTCTATCGAACCAAAAAATAAGTGAGCCCAACCCTACCCATCCCCTAAAGTAAAAGATTTTTGGGCCATCCCGCAGCCCATCGAGTCCGATATGTTGGATCTGATGGTACTTTGGGCCAAGGTTTCTATGCCCAAGCCTGTTTAAAATGTCGGGCGGCCTGAGTCGGCCCATCAGACCTAACCTATTTTGCCATATCTACGTTTATCCAATGCACAAGAGACTTACTCGTTGAAAATATATTATTTAATAGTACACCTAAAAAGATATTGTTGGCCAATAAAAGTGAGTAAATAAATAGATGAACTGAGAGTTAGACCCATAAATAAGAAAAAAATATAAATTACCATCCGAACTTTGCGTGTTTCTACAGTTCGCCATATAAACCTTTTTTGGTTGCAATTCACCATCTGAACTTGTGATTTTGCAAATTACCTTCTGAGAGAAATCTCAGCCGTCAATAGTTGGGTAATCAACGGTTGAGATTTGTTTGAGATGGTAATTTGTAACAAAAAAAAGTTTATATAGCAAGCAGTAAAAACATGCAAAGTTGGGATGGTTATTTGTAATCTTCCCTATAAATAAATTGTGAGAAAACTATTGATGGTGAAGAAATTTTATAATTTATTTACATTTGATGTGAAAATTAATTATATATTGAAAAGGGCCGGAAAATAACATATAATATTAATTACTTAATTAGTTATCAATTATATTTACTTTATATCTTCAATAATTATTGATGCGTACAAGTATGAATTGCTTCTTTCATACCAAATTGTTAAAAAGCTAAGTATTTATTTTTATAGAAAAAAGACAATTAAAGAGTGGATACCTAATATAAATGGTATATTTATCATGTTTATATTATTTATTTTATTTATATTATTTATTATTTTTATTGTTCACATGCATTGTTTACTATAAATATTGATTACTCATTATTGGTGTATTTTTGTGGTTTTAAAGTTTTCCTTTTATAAAATTTCACGATTTTCAAAATATAATAAATTAGCAATGATGCAAAGTACACTACTACAAAAATGCTAAATAACAACACAGACACGACAACAGTTTTTTGGGAAAATCGTTGTCTTTGAGCGAAAAACCGTTGTCTTTGTGGCAATTTTTCCACCTAATAACAACGGTATCTCAACAGTGTTGTTGATTTACTGTTGTTAAAAGATATTGTATCTCTTATAGACTACGGTTCCGGTATCCGTTGTTGAATGGGCGTTGTATTTATATTTTTTATTTATATTAAAAAAAATTAGGTTTATTCTATCAACGACAACAGTTAGATAACCGTTGTCGAATTAAGTGTTGTGATTACCTTTTAATTTTCTTAGTTTTTTTATTTCTTTTACAATATAAACACGTTATGCCAAGTTATTCAATTTTTTTTTTTTACAATTAGCAGATTACATATACATTGGATCCGTGCTTAATCAAGCACCTCATCTGTTCTACTAAACCTCCTCATTGGATCCGTTCTAGACCTTCTCCTAATCGGCTTAATCAAGCACCTCATCCAGCGCCCCCGCCCTGTCTACAACAAGAACATGTTCCTCTCTTTCGCCGTTGACCACTGGTCTTTCCCGAGTGGCCACTCCTCTAGGGTTTCGTTTATTGCCACATTTTGTTTCTTATACTGTAATCAAATTAAGGATGCTCTGCTCATAAACGTGTTGAATTTTGATGCTGAGAGTCGGATTGTTGGCTACTTTGTTCCAATTGTGTGGCTGTGGGCTGCAATTACGTCGGGTTCTAGGGTGCTTCTGGGGCGGCATTTCGTGCTCGACGTTATTGCTGGGGCGCTTCTCGGTGTTGTTGAAGGGCTGCTCGTGTTTCGAGTTTTTAATTATGATAACTTGAGCTCCTGCTTTAGATGACATCTGCTAGAGTGTAAGTCTTTCTTATTGTCATCATTTTTTGTGTTCTTCTGCAAGTTTTTCTGCTTATATTATGACATTGGTGCATAAAAATTTGCTATTGTCTAATCTGATTTGTTGTTTTTGTCGAATTCATTGTTATAATGAATTGGTGAGGGACTTTTCCAGATTTTTGTATATGGCCACAGGATTAAAGCTTAAATTTTGGAACTTCTGTAATTGTTTGCAGTAATGAAGGCTACATTAGCAGATTACATATACATTTATGATATCATGGTGAATCTTGCAGCTGCTTTAGAAAATGAAGGAATCAGTGCTTTTCGTTTTGATTTCTCTGGAAATGGGTAAGGTCTTCGAACATATACATTGCTCAGTTATATCTGCAAGCAAATATGTATCATGGTAGGAAGGTAGTAATTCGCTCCTTGTGAAAATTGTCCCTCATATACTTATTTTTCAAATTTCTTTCTGTTGACACTTTCCATAGTGCCTGGAAAGATTGCATACCGCAAGTATCATGTTCTCTTAAACTGATTCATGCCATGCTATTGCTTTCATTATACAAAGAATCAGACTATACCTTTGGCAATGCTGAACAAGAAGTTGAAATTCTGTTTTGATTGATTATTTTTGTGGATTTAATGTTTGAATATCACCTTTTGAGATGAAGGCGCAACTTCCTCCTCGACCAAATTAAGTAAGGAATTCTCCTTTCTAAAATTTAAACGTATTGGTTGACTTTATTTTATATGTTCCGCTGAATTTGAACGTTTGAAAGATTTATGTAGCTCTTACAATACTCAGTTATCATGATGTTATGTCATATAATGCTAGATTCTATCTGTTGATCCTTGATTGCTCTTCTGGTTGTTTGTTCGAGAAATGACCGTCACAAATAAGTTAAGGCATTGGATAGATTAGCAGATTACAGAAGCCTGCACCTGGGGTTCTGAGAGGAATCTGTTTTGCCAGAAATAAAATCTGAGTTCTCTGTTTCTTTGTTGACACTCAAATCCGAGTTTTTAGTTATATGGTTTGATTGTTTTAATTTGGGGAATATTATCTAGAATATTTGTTCTTAATTTTCTTTTCTGGTGGATTTGTCATTCAAGTTTTCTACAGAGGTTTGTGACTACTATTTTTTTGTTTGGAGCTTAAGTTATTCACTCATTGAGAAAGCTAAGGCTAAGGGGGGTGCTCTCTTGCTACCTTCTGATGTGGTTATTGCTGATAAATTTGCTACCGATGCTAATTCCAAGGTATGTGATTCTCAACTTTATTTCATTGCCAGCCGTAGCCTTCCTGATGTCAAAACAATTTCTCAATGTTTTGCATGTTGTAATTTTAATTGTATTTTTAAATTATTTTTCAATGTTTTTTCACATTAATTTTTATTTTATTTTTATATCGATTAATGATACATTGAACACTATTTTTATATATATTATAGTTCAATAAAAAATTATGGTATGATTCTCCACTTAATGAAAAATGGTATAAAGATGCAATATTGATTTGATTTAAATTTCCACTTAATTTCAATGGAAAAATAAACCAAATAATAGTTTTTGGGTATATATCATTGAAAATATTTAAAAAGATTATATAAAAATTGCTTGGGCTGCCTAGGCGACTAATTGTCCGACTAGCCATCCTAGGACCAAAAAATGCCTAAAGATACTATTTTTCACAAAATCAGATTGGCAAGACACCGTCTAGTGGCTAGTTGCCGACTAGGTGGTCACTTAGGTCAAATTCTGCATATATGAGTAAACCACGAATAGGAAATCATTGGTTGAATGACTGACCAACAAAATTATTGAACCAAATAGGATTTTCTCGATTTTTTTCTTCCAAACTTAGGTCAATGGTTAAATTTAAGAATTTTTAGTCTTCAATGATTCTTCTGAATAGGTAATAAGATCAAATGATTCTATTGAACCTATTGAACCATTGAACCATTAGCAGGTAATTAGATATTTTTAATTGAATGACCTATTGAACCATTCTATTGAAACAATGTTAATTAATATTTTTAATTGAATGAACTATTGAACCATTAGCATGTAATTAGATCAAATGATTCTTCTGAATAGCTAATAATCTAATGGTTGAGAGTTATTGGGGTACCGATGCACCGGGTGCATAGGGATGTCAGTTTTACCCGCAGGGTAGGGTTACCCGTGGGTAAACTTGCAAACGGGTAGGGCACTACCCGAAGTTTAGGGTAACAAGGTAGGGCATCGCCCTACCCGCCAAATTATATTAGGGTAAGGGTAGGGTATGGGTTTAGCGTCATACCCGTATACCCTACCCGCCTACCCGATATACATATATATTACTTATAAAAAAACCTATATATTACATTCTTTGTATACCTATTTATACATGATATATATATATACATGATATCATCATATTATATATTAAATTCTGGGGTGCACCCTAGAAGCCCCCATTAAATGACATATATATACATGATATCATCAATACATCATGATTCACGAGTGCATATATGTCATATATGGTATAGTTATATATAGTAGGGATGTAGCACGTACCTTATGTATAGAAAATCCGAATGGTTAGGATTTGGGTCAAGTAACTTGTAAAATGTGTGTGTACTTTAAGTACAAATGCATATTTATGTAGCATTAATTTAATTTTTGAGATGCGACATATTAATCTTGGGGAAAATCACATTGTACCCTTGCATAGATAAATACTTTTTTACCACCCTTTAAAAAAGTTTACATCAAATTTGACACAAGTACCCTCCAATCATGTAAAAAACTAATCGTGAACCAAAAACACGAATCATGGAATCACATCAATCGTGTAATCCAATCATGAATAGAAAAGAAGTTTTTTTGAACATTTAGAGAAAAAGAATATGGATATGGGCGCCGTCTCTGGGTACAGTCGCAAGTTTCCACTTATTTATATGTGAATTCTGATAAAAAAAATAGTGAAGAATATCTCTAATTTCTAATATTACAAGGCGCATCTGTAAAAAGGGGAATATTTATTGAAGAAGGTACTGTTCAAAAAACTTTGAATTAATATGGTACTATTTGAGGCTTTTAGAAAAATAGGCAAAGTCGCCTATGAATAAGGCGACATACGGTATTTTAATTTGTATAATATCCTTCTATTCATATTTATATATATGCAAAGAATACTTATCATTCCATATTTTGTCCTGGAGCTAATTTTCATATATCAAATTCAACTATATACTTTTAGTAATATTTGAATTTAGTCCTACTAATTTTCACTATATATAAAGTTGGTTCTCTAAATATAAAATTTTGCCGATTGGATCTGCGCACGAAAATGGTATCAGAGCCTTATGTTTTATTTAAGAAATTATAAATTATTAGTTATATTATGTACTATCCTAACGGAGGAGACATTACGAGTGATTATGAATCCGAACGAAAGTTCGAGAGGGAATACTCTATAGGGATACTCGAGCAAAAGTTTGAGTAATGAAAACAGGGAATATTTCCAAATTTTGAAAATACAGAAACAAGAATTCTCTGAAGAATTACTTCAGAGAAGTGGCAAAATTCTTGAAGAAGGCTACGAAATCCTAGCTAGAAGAAAGGAGCCAGTCAAGATGAGTCCCGATGAGTTGAGAGAAAGATCCGTCAACATGTCCTAACACATAATATTTATGTGGAAGGAAATGTTAAGATCTTATGGACTCATCTAGCATCCATGGAAGATTTCCAACAAAGGAGACATGGAGGAGATGCCCGAACCAGTCCCAACAAGAAATTCAGAAACCTCATCAACATTTCTGGAAGACAAAATGAAGGGACCAACATGGGAAGAGATAGCCGAAAGTCAAAATAAGATCACAGATCTTAGGGAGGTCCAGAAGACTAACCAGTATTATGGGGAGAACCTTCTAGACAACCAGGAGAAAATTCTTGAAATCCTCAAGGATGTTCAGAGGAGATTGGCTATCCTGGAATCCAAGTCAGGAACATCAAAAAGACTATCTTTCGGTACAGAACCCTTATTACATCAAAAGGAAAAAGCTATCGAAGTCAAGAGGATACCAACAGATGCAGAAAAGACGATAGCTTTTCTGAAAGAGAGGTTTCCTAGCTCATGAGCAGGATTAATTTGGAGGATCTACACGACCTTGCAGAATCCTTTGTAGGATTAGGTCTTGTAGATCTAAAAATACACGCCGGACAACATATAATCCCGGTGGGGATTACACCTAAAGCTCCACCACATGCAGCAGAGAGTGCTGGATCTCACGATCCACCACCATCACCAGAAACCAACATGACTCATGTTGGAGATTTCAGAGCTGGTGAAGACACAAGTCATCCAGCAGGAACCAGAAGGAGAATCCAAAGGCCACATATATCACAAACGCCTTATGGAAAGTCTCAGTTGGATCCAATCCATTCATATGGATTGGTACTCAATCTGGATATACTGGATTTCAGAAACATGGAGATGCGAAAGGCTTCATTTCACTACTAAAGATGAGCCTTGAAGGATCAGTGAAGATTTCATAGGAAAGTACAGACCCGGGAATCAAAGAGCACGTTTGGGCTGGGGAATCATTGACTGAGATTGCCCACAAGATGTCCCAAATTATCAAGCTAGGTTTCATTGGGAGTGGATACTTTGAAGGATCTGAAGCAGAAAACATCAAGAAGTATTCTTAGGCACTCTACAACTTGAAATTACGAGACATCTGTCATGTTGATAAATACATCAAGCTCTTCACGGAATACAGGTGGAAATCGAAGATTGAGGAGAAAGATAGTAATGCATTATTCTTTTAAAAAATCTCTGAGTCCATGGAGAGAGATGCTTCTAAGCGAATACCAAATTCTGATAGGAGAAAATGAACATGACACAGTGGCCACGAGAATGTCATTTCTCAAGAACAAACTGACGGAGTGGTGTTATCTAGCATCCCTCCAGAAGAATTACAAATGGAGAGGAATAAAAAAATGTTCCTCTATGTTGTGTTGAGAATGACTTACCTATAGTCATTGGAGGAAAACCATACAGGGAGAAAAGGATCAAGAGAAGAAATCATCCTTATCTCAGAAAAGATGGTGCCAAGCAAGCTGGTTCTTCATGGAGACCCAGAAGGAAGTTTTGGTCCAAGCAAAAGGCCCGAAGTTACAAATCGGAACAGAGGTCAGGACCAAGCAGAAGTATTGGATCTCCCACAGGCTCAAATCAAAGGAGCACCGGAAGATCATCTTCAACAAGAAGAACTTTTAGGAGAGCTCATACAAGAGCT
>JAUEKW010143956.1:0-10583 GCA_032274785.1 Ajuga reptans
TTTTTAAATGTTGATTACATATTATTTCATCATATAGAATGATTACATTGTGTTTTTTGTAATGTTTCTGATATATTTGATTATAGTTTTTGATATATAACGTATGAAAGGTTATTGTCAAGGATTTTGAAAAATTATATACTCTGATTTTTGAAGTCTTTTGAATCAAATTTGAGAAGTTGATAATTCTTTTTTCAGATTAATTAAAAGTGATTGTTGTTTGTTTTGTTATTAAACTGTTGATAATTTACTATTTAGTAAATTTACTTTAAATTCCATTCAATTTTTAAGTTAACACAAATCCTCATTATGACTTGGATATAGGAGCAGCTGGGGCGAGTTTTGCCATTGACCTTACCTGAAGATTTAACTATTGGAAGGAATTATTTTATTTAGGCATCCATTTCATTATCTAGATGTGAAGTGTTTCAAATTGTAATTATTTTATTTAGGGATTTGGCTCATAATTGAGTTGTTATGTTTTTCAATTTTATTTTTTTCGCATTGAAAAATTATAATGTCTTCTTCTGATACACTTGAAGGGGTAAATTTTCTAGGGTGGAGTGAAGTTCAATTTTCTCTAATTAGTACATTTTATATGTATACTCTTTATAAAAATTGGTTTACTGTATGGGCCCCTTGGTTTTGTCATGCAAAAAAATTTCTACAATAAATTTGTGTAGCATGCACATGTACTTACATACATTTTTGTTGAACACTCGTATTGAGGGTAATGTGGTGATGTTTGGCGCAAGACATTATTAGCAGTTGTTTTTTAACTTTTCTCACATATTTGTAATTGAAAATACATGTTTTCCTTCTTTCTCTATTTAGTTAATTTATTTATTCCAGCCAACAGTATATCAGTGTTTCTCTGCCGCAATCAAGCATATCAGCCTTTTCCAACTGCAATCAAAGGTGCAACGACTATGGAATAACATAAAGGACCTTGCTAAACAACCAGATTCTGGCCAGAATCTGGTTTGTTTTTGTTAAAATTAATTTTTTTTTTGATTAGTTAGTATTTATTGTTGGAATTATTTTTGTTAACTATAATTTTTTTCAATTTAAATGTTAACTATTATTTTGAATGACTTAAAAAGATAGGTGTCTTTTTTTATCCTTTAAAATTATAGATTACATTTAAATTAAAAAAATAATAGTTAACAAAAAGCATGCTAACAATATGTAATATCTATCAAAAAAAGAAAAACTGAAATTTAAGAAAAATATATATTTTCTGGCTAGCCAGCATTATCCTAACATAAAATCTCATAATTTGCTTAACCAAAGTAAAATGGCCGTGAAACAAGCAAAAAAAAGAGCAATATTTGCACAATGAAGTGGAGATATAGAGCAATTTTTCTACGCCATGGATGTTTCTTTAGACCTTGATTGAGATTTAAGTTCGGTGATTCCAGAATTCAGAGAATAATGAACTCATTTGGAAAAGGCAAAACTTGTTACGATCATCCAGGTCGAACTTGAATCTATTAAATTACTGAAGATAGATGTGATAAAATTTGTCTGGTGCCCAATCTGCCACTATTTTAGGTAGGCTGGGCTATATGAATTCTTCGTATAACCTGAAGTATCATGTGACTTGACAAGTCATAGACTGGCTCGACAATCTTTGTGTCACAAAGGACGACCGAGCCAAACTTACCAATTATTAGCCAACAAAATTTTGGGTGACAAAAACTTGCGTGAGACCGTCACACGGTATGATGGTCGTGTGACGGAAAAAAGTATTATCTTTTTGTAGTAAAAGTATTAGAAATAATAGTATTTGCTTGGGTTTAGCACAGCAGGTTTCCTTCAGTCAACAGTGTCTCAGCAGCCTTTAAACCCAGCTGGTCAACAGTGCCTCTACTCTACTTTTTCTCAGCTGGTTTCTTCAGTCAACAGTGCCTCAGCAGCTTTCAAACCTAAGCAAACACAGCCTATATTTTTTGTATCGAAAGTATCACATTTATTTGCAAAAGTATCAGTATTTTTAAAGTATCACTGTTTTGAATAAAAATATCACTGTTTTAAGCAAAAGTATCACTTTTTTCTGTAAAAATATATTTCGTCACACGCTGTCACACCGTGTGATCGCCACACGCAAGACTTGCTCATTTTGGGTCAGGTTGGTATGTGATTTGTCCCACAGGCTAGGCTACAAGACCTCATTTGGGGATCAGACAATCAAACTTGGCTAGATGTATCTGATTGCATGTTAAGCATAAAAAACTACAGCCCCACTCATTTACAATTAGGTCAGACTAATTTTGCTGGCTCTATTTCTTGAAAGATTTATTAAAACTGTTATATTCGAAGATTTGGTAAACTTCACCATGAAAGCTTGAAAAGAAAGAAAAAGAAAAGAAGAATCTAAACACATACAATCAAGATTAATCTCACAAAAACCTTGCTTGGTACCACTTGAATAGACAGCTAATTTGAAATTCTGAACCACATTGTTTCCTTGTCAAAATTCGTACGTATTTTACAACGTCTACGAAGGTACTCGGCCGTTATGTTAGCGAACAGGAGATGCAAAGAAGATGACGGCAAAATAAACGAAAAACCCAGCTAAAAGAATTCCTGCATAGATATAATTCTGGGAGTAGTGTGCTGGTAATTTGTACTCAATACTACAGCACTTCATCTTCTCCCTCTCACTGCTCAAAACATGATCCACATACCTGTAATTCAGCCGTAATTTAATATATATACGTATATATGTAAATAAAACAAAGACGGCGATATTTCCACAATATAAAAAAGAAAAAAGTATGAATAGTGAAAATTGTAAGAGAAAAAAGTAGCTGAGAGACATACTGTTGAGTGAACATTGAGCTTTGAAGAATCTCTGAACTGTTTAAGTTTGCGTCTTGCAGTCGATGATCATATAATAAAGAAGAGAGTTCTAGCAGCTGCTCCTCAAGGCTCTGTAGGGAATAAATACAAAGATTTGTAAATAACAAAACCGTAAAATGTATGGCTCTGTACGTTTTTAACTTGTTTACTCTTTTACTAGTATACCCATGGAACAAAAAAATTCTATTGAATAGGGAAATTAAGAAATTACAATCCTATATAATATGGGATGGAAGGAGTAGTAAAATAGTTGAAGAAAAGACTTACATCCAAATATTTTTCCAATCGTTCGACTAATTCATGTGGAAATGGCTCTGGTAAGTTGGTTTCCTTCTTGTAGAACTTCTCCAGCCAGAGCTCAGTGCTGGTCTTATTCTTTTTACCCTTCACTGGTTCCCCTAGAGGAGTTTTGAGGTGTTGTCCAGCAAACACTTGAACAGCCTGGCAATGATATATATAAAACATGGATCTCTTTCTTGGATTTGATTTTTTTTTTTAAGATAAAATTAGAGGCTGAATGATTGTGAATTACCTCTGATGTGTCCCGGATTCGGTGAAGGGAAGCATCAACACGAGCATACACCGTGTTTCTCTGCAGAGTATGATTAACAATAAGTCTTAGCACTAGCTATTTCCCAAAACTTCATCAGGTCTTTTGCTCAAAATACTATTATGTAGAGGCAAATTGGTTACCAGTGCAACATCACGTAGTAATTGACTAACTCGGGAAGTGTTTGAAAATGGTCCAAAAGGATGACAACCAGCTGCCAAGAGCCAATTCACGACAGGCCTCTCATGAACGTGAGAAGCTTTTTCATATGGTGCACTCAATCCACCCACAACAGAGGCCAGCCCAGCCAATATGTGTCGCTGAGCGTGTGATGGTATGGCGTGTCTTCTCTCTAACTCAGAAACATAACTGTCGAACAGATAAACGAGCCAATGATACCAAAAATTGTTGAATTATCTAAGTTAATACAAAAGTAGAAATGTAGAATAATAATAATGATTATATTAAAAGACCAACAGTTGAAATCAGACTGAAGCCAGATAGAAGGAAAACATTCAACTTCAGATAGAAAAAAGCCATATTTAACGAGGAATTAACTCACAAAGGAATAGTTAATAAATCATATAACTCACATAGTTCCAAAGCTCTATTAAATAGTTTCTAAAAAAAAACCTCTATTAAATAGTTTTCACTGTATTCAAGATCGATAAGCATAGACTCTAAACACAGCCATTGGTCTTGTAAAAGATTTACTGAAAGACAAACAGAGGTTCATTATGCAGCAAATACAGATAATTCATGGTTATGCTAAGCTGCAATGAATGATCATACTGCCAGATATGGAACAATTCTTTTCTTCTTTTTCTTTCCCTTTATATTAAATATGTTTGAATAACAGCAATGTATCACTGAACTGTATATGGCAAAAGAAGAACAAAGACGTGCAAAAGCTCCAATATGATTGTCAGTCAATTACCTTAGAGGTATCTTGTCAGTTTGATGCTGAAGCACAATAACTACATCATTACTCGTCCATACAAGGCTTTCATCTTCCATCATAAGGTTGCTATCTACATCAGCCAGTGATAGAACAAAACTGAAATATAGAAAACTATTAGTTGATTATGATATTAAAAATATTATAGCTTGAAAGGTAAACATTTAACAGGGATCATCATTCTCAATCTTACAGAAAAGTCTTATTCCACCAATACACTAAACAATAAGAACCTATAATGTAATATGTTTGATCAAATTAGAAGTGGATAAATCTTCTCACACTGGAACAACTCTAGTTCCATAAGTTCGGTACAAGTCTCCACGTTTCTTCTTTTCTGATTTCCTTCTCTTATCCTTTTTATTTCTTGAACCATAAGAAGCCCAAGTAGGTTTGTGCTTTAGGATGGAATCACCAGTTCCATCAGTATCATCCATCCAGGTCTGGAGAGAAACAAACGTTCAGGAACAATCAGAAGGAAATGTATAAAAAGAAAACAATTTTTGGATATTGTGAAAGTTGAAGAACTCTTATAAGTATTTGCCTATCATATTGCATGGACATTACATACATAAGTAGCAAAACAAACCTGGCGAAGGAAAAATTTACTCGAAAGGGTAGGGTCAGAGACATCGAGTAAACCTGCTGCAAGCACATCGGCTGACCGTTCCATCTCCTGCAATGATAATAAAGACGAAATCAAGATCATACTTAGTTCATAACATTTAAGAAAATATAAACTGGCAAGCAGTTCAAAAGTTACCACAGGTAGTTGAAGAATGAACATCAGATCAGTGGTTTGTTTTCCAATATATATTCCAGACCCGAACACAACTAGCCATGCATTATTTATTAATTTGGAAGGCTAAACACTGGCAAAAATCCAAGTAACCTACCTCCTTAAGAATAGCTCCATCCAAATATGTTCTCGTATGAACATGAAAGCGTCCATCCTTCTTGGTTTCTTGAAGGGAATGACTCCTCATCGCTTTTGAGACAGCAATGGCCAACTTTTCGTGGCGATGTAGTGGATGTGTACCCCCAACAATTACAACTTCCTGCCCTTGGTGAACCATCTTCTTAACCTGAAGATCAATCAAGCAATGACAAGAACTATGTGACTGCTATGTCTTAGTCCAACTTCCTTGAAAAGCACAACGGTACAAGACATGGATTTTGTAAGGCCTTGGTTGACCGAATAAAAATTATGATCTAAACAAAAAGGTAAAAAACTATAAAGAATGAATGGAAATCAAGAAGCTCTCACCTCAGATTCAATTTCTTCAACATCTATACTGTAATTGTGGCCTTTTGCCATGATATTGTACCTATTATGATTCTGAAGGACAATAATAGGTATAAGTAACCTAGTAGTCATATCAACAGTTTCATACCTGGTCCATAAAAGAGAAGAATTATCAGTGGAGAATAGAGGAAAGATACACAAATTAAAACAGCCAAACTCTAAGGTAAACAAGATAAACTAAATGTTTGCAATTTAGAAGCAAAGTTGCAGAAAATGAATGTCAATGAGACAAAGGCAAAAGGAGAACAACATCATGAAGAAGATAAGGACTTCTCTTAGGGTCATATTAAATAAATTTTACAGTTGGCAATAAAAATGATCTGATAAGGAGTAAATAATTGATAACAGTTTCGTGTTAATAGCAGCAGGACCCTTGTCCCAAGACCATCATTTGCATAAGGGTTGGAAATACCATATATCTTATTAAAGACGATCTACACATGTTAAACGTACACCCTATTTGTTTCCAACAAGCCAATTAAAATGAAGTGCTCATGTTATCACTCATATATTTTTGGTTTTAGTGTGAAACTTAATAATTTAAACTATCCGAAAAGAACTTGATTGGTGCATATAAAAACATAAATATGATCCAGCGCTCTTATAGAGGGCATAAGAAGCATACCTAACATCCGGGGCTATAACATGTTCTACTGTGGTTGCAATCACAGCAGCTAGTCGTCCAACAAAAATATCATGTGCAGACCGCTCATAAACTGCATCCGAGCTAGAATACAACACATTTTGCAATCGAGGTAGTGTTCTAGGATTGACACTTCCTTCTTCAGTTTCAATCTTCCCATAAGTACAAGGCCCAGCAGAGAGATCAATCACAACAAATCTGGGGATTCATGATCAAGGAATATCAGAAATTTTGGAAAGACAGGAAAGAAAAGCAAGAATATTATTCTTAAAAAAAAAAAAGGTCAGTTACGAGTGAAATAGACATGAGATTGAGCTATGTTTGACCTATAACCCTGAATATAAACAAAATATACTAGAAACTGGGACTCTAAAATCTATTCTACCTGCCAGATCCAAGCCAAACCTGAGACGCACCTCCTCCATTGTAGCGGTACCGATATATGTAATCCCCCTCTTGTTTCTTCATATCCTCTTCATTAAGATGTGGGATTCTGCCGTACATTAAACTATCAAGATCAAGCTCCTTGTTTCTAGGATCTATCCTTACCTGTAAAAGAGAAAGAACTGATGGCGTTCAGTACCCGGATTCCATGAAGAATTACCTACTACATGCAGTTTCATTATCTTACTGTCAGATTATTTTAATAACCAGGAAACATACAAGAACTGGCATTAACTAACTTCTGCCTTTAAGCATTGCAAGAAATTTCAATGTACAAATAACTGACCTTATCAAAGTTGACAACAAAAATAGCAGTTGGCCTAGGTCTATCCATTTCTTCGACAGGGAATCCTCCATTTTCTATGTCAAACAGGTAAGAATAAAGCTTCTCAAACTCTGGTTCAATGGCTGTTGCTTCCACCTCAAACAAAGGGACTTCCTTTCCAAAATCTGTCTGTTAGCAACAAAGTTAATTAAACTTTCACATAAAGTCCAGAAACAACTCTTAGGATGAGTCAGAGAATGTATATGCTATAACCTCTCTTGCGGAGCCAGCTGTAACCATGGAAGCTTTCAACGCTTTTTCCAATGCTATCAGTTCCGGCTGTCCAGCCTGCAAAGAGAAGCAAAAAAGAAGATCACAATTAGAGTTGCGAAAAAGGAAGATGTTGTTCGCTCGTTTTTGTCCTTACTATAACCACTTGTTGGTCACATCTTCATTTTTGGTGGTGGTGTTGTTGATTTAAGTTGTGTCCAAGTGTTATTGGTAATTTTAAAAGGAGCTATATTCATTAAAGTCAAAGCAAGAATAAATACTGATGAACTAGATATATTTCTTAGTCATGGCTTCTGCACCACCATGTGCCAAATTCCGCACCATGCAGACACTTCCATGTTATGACCCACCTTTATCAGATAACAACATTCAGTATTACCCAAGATATTGGCTTGTTTACATTTAACTAAATATGCAAATTTGATTCCTTAAACCGAGTGAAGCATCTAGCTATGCACATCTATTCATATGTACATGATAGAACTATAAAAATATAGATACACAAAGCATGAGAGAGAAAGGCCGACATCCAGTATAACATGCTCAAAATTCTAATATTTCCACTTTAATGGGATTCTCTGATAGGAAACAATAATATAACGAGCCAATAGGAAGAGATCCTATAAAAGCATCATACAATATGAATCTCCAAGGAGAAACTGCAAGCCTTACCGGGAATACGTTAAACACTACATGATGCTCAATATCAAGTGGCTGGCCAGTCTCTAAGCATGAAGGTCTGTGAGATGGAAAGCCAACTCTCAAAAATTCTTCCAATTTATGAGAATCTACACTGTACCTGTATCCTCCATCACCATTGAAGCCAATAAGGACCACATTGACTTCTAGAGGGACTTGAAATGGGACCTGTTGAAGAGCTAATCATGTAAGGGAGAGGCTAAATGTTTTATCAGTTTCATATTCCATTAGCCATTGCTGAACAGATGACAACACAAGGCCCAATAGTATTATATTGATAATTATATGTACTTTCATAATATTATGAACTACAAAATGAATATGATGACAACTACAGTTATCGTCGAGATAATTCAGCCTCGTGTATGATTTGTTACAGAAAATATTATTAGAAGCCCTTTGACAATTACAAAGCCAACTGCTTGACATAATCAATTTTCACATTCTTAGTTTGACATAATAAACACTAATATCAGTTCTCTAGGTTTATTCCATAGTTTAAAAAGCTCAAATTACTCCACAATTCACCAGATTCTCGAAATTAAACTAAAGACACACCAGCTTATAGGCTACAATTAGAAAAGGAAAAACTTACATGAAACTGAAAATGTAAAAGAATTGGGCCATTCCAGTAATATTTTAGCCACAAAAAACAATATATCAAGAAGTTCAAAATCATTAAGAGCACTAAACAAGAGCAGGAGTGGTTTCAAATGAATTAAAAATTCCCATTTCAGCTCACAAATTTCACAGCTAAACAAAAAAAATCAACAGTTGCTATCATTTCAGTTTAGGAACAAAATGCTCTCAGTTTAGATTCATAACTTAACTGGTATTAATAGATAGATACATACAGACAATAATGATAGTAAAAAAAAAACACATGTAATGTATCACTCTGCCAGTTGAAGGTGAGCGCATGATGATAAACATGTAAACATTTCAAACATATCAACAGAAACAGTACATTTCAACATTATTTCAAACATTTCAGAACTCCACAGAACATTATTTCAATCATGAGCAAGAAATAGACATATACACACACACAAAGAGTTCAAACAGTACTATGACTTTTATCTGTGCGCAAACACACACACACACATATTTACTGTGTGATTCGCACCTCAGCTCGAGAATGAAGCATCTGACGAAGATCAGATCGAACAGAATCCTTGACATCCTGAAATGCCCCATGATGCCACGTCGGATGCCCTGGGTCTCTACGATACGCTTGCGGCGCAGATTCTACCCATATCAAGCTCAATAAAATTCCCAACAAACAATAGGGGATTTTAATCCGCTTCATGCTTCACGAAAATTTGAAGGATCAGATCAAAGTCCACGAAAACATACAAACTCTGAGTAATTATCAGTAATTTTAACTCAGATTTTTTATATCGTTGAATTTCATCGTCATCTCAACTTTGTTTCAGCTTATTTTCTGAGCTCTCACTTTGACAAATCGATGGACTGAGACTGAGCTGAATTCCACGAATACCCCCCAGAGAATAGAGGTTGTTGGGTTGGGCCTGCTACAAGGCTGTGCCCGGCCCAGCCCGCCAGGCTAATACCATGTTCGGGTTGGTCGGGACAAAATTTTATCTGGTAAAAAATTTGAGAGTCCAGTCTCTTAAAATATACTAAAATTATCAGGATGGCCTACAGCTCACCGGTCAGATCTGTTGGATACGATACTATTTCGGGTTAAGATTCTTATAACTGTCTAAAATATTGGATAGATGGTCGATTTTGCCACCTCTAACTGCATGTGAGCTGGGTTTAGAAAAGGCATTGATTAGTTTATGTGGTTTGAGCCTGCCAATGGAGGAAATGAATCCTCTAAAGTGAACTACAGTTGAATCGTGGGAGGATATATATATATATATATATATACTTTCACCGATCTAAAAAAAAGTGTCATTTTAACTTTTTTTAGAAAAATTAAGGATGGCTAAAATGGACAAATATATCCCTGCAAAATCTATTTAATTGAGATATGTTTTATGAAATAAGGAAATTAGTAACTAAATTAAGTAGGTTGTTTAGGGTAAGATTGGAATAATTATGGTTTTTTTTTTGTGCTAAAATGACACTTTTTTTAACAATTACATATTCTCTAAAATGACATTTTTTTTAGATCGGAGGGAGTATATATAAATATGTGTGTGTATCTATTTTCTCACAATTCTATTGAACTTCACTCTAGAGAATTCGGGTCCGCAAATAGAATGATTGGTTTATTGGTGTTATCCTGGGCTTTAAATGCAAGATTGGCCCACGGGCGTAGGCCCATTTTTAGTTTTTTCAACTATTGAACCGGCCCATTTCTAGTTATGTCTTTAGAAATTGGATGCTTTGTTAGCTTTTATTAAATGTTGATGCTGATATGCTAATTGATTTCTTTAATTTGTGCATAAATATATGACAGATAAAACCACTTAATGCAATATTCATCATTTTTTTAAAGTAAAAGGTCGCCGACATCTTACTTAATAATATAATAGAACCGTCTATAAATAGTAATTTCTGTATTTTCCCGCCCAAAACACACTTACTTAA
>JAUEKW010143986.1:362-10581 GCA_032274785.1 Ajuga reptans
CAAACGAATATTTTTTCGAACCGAGACCCGAATAGTTTGCGAATAGTTTGGTTTGATTACATCCCTAATTTTTTTCAGTACATATATTTATAAAATGTTGAGCTTTGGCCCTCCCAGTTTGAAGTTTCTGGTTCCGCCACTGCAGGTATGCGAATCAGGGATTCTACAAGAACGAGTTTGGGGGATTGACGTTTCCGGCCCAAGGGCAGAATGGTACTATTAGTGGTGATGATATTCTGAGGAGGTCTTATCAAATTGAGGTTAAGCAGTCTAAATGGGTGGATTTGTGTGTTGTTGTTGGGATGGTGGTTGTGTATAGGGTCTTGTTTTGGGGTATTATAAGGGGTGTGGAAAAGTTTAAACCTATGATGAGAGGTGGTTTGGTTAAACAAAGAAAGACTATTGAGAATGATCCTCATGTTTTTAACAATTGAGGAATTGAATTGTAATTAGGTTTGGTTAAATAATGACATCGTATGACATCATCTTATACACATGTCGTTTGGTGAATACTGTAAAACACAAAGTGAAACACACAAGTGTAATAGATGATCTTATGGGACTTATATGTACTAGCAATACGCACGTGTGTTGCATGATGTTTCGTGAAATATTGGGATATATTTGTAAATTTTGCCATGTTTTTATGATGTGATTAAAATTTAAAAATATCATCTGTGTAGGCGCATCATAATCCTTTTAGATCTGAGAAATCTAACATGCGCCGCAGTTTTTCCCCCCTGGCGCCAACCATCGAAAGCATCGCTCTTTTTATCATTTCTGTTTTCCTCTCTCTCTCCCTTTCTCTCTCTTTCGGAGTTCACACAAAATCCCCCAAAAGTTCCATTTATGGTTAACGGGCCACTAACCACTAACCACTGTCACTTCACTAAAATCACAATGGCACACACACTTCACACCATCTTCACCATCAAGAATCCTAATTCATCACATCTCCCTCTCTCCCCTACCCATGTCCTAAAATCCCCTAAATTTATTTTCCCACCTCCAAATTCAATAGCCCATCTTCCGAACCATAGTTTTTTCACGTCCCAATCGCGCCTTTTCGCCGCCACAAGAATCACTGCATCCTCCGAAGAACCGTACGGATCCTCACAGAGTCAAACCACCAATGGAAATAGCAGCAGTAATTTGGATGCTTTTCTTTCTGCCCTAGAATTCGCCAGCCTCGCTTCCTCCGCAGCTGTTTGTGTTTATGCCACAGTGAAATGCGGGATACAAAAGGGTTCAGGTTTGGGGTTGTTGGGGAGCCGAATTGTAGTTTGGCATTGTGTGGTTCTGGTGATTGGATTGGCGGCTGGGGCGGCGATAAGGCGCCGGCAATGGAGGAGAATTTGCGGTGTTAGGTTCTCGCAAGGGCCGGCTTCTCCTGGGGCTAATTTGTTGGAGAGGGTGGAGAAACTGGAGGAGGATCTGCGCAGTTCGACAACGATCATTCGGGCCTTGTCGAGGCAGCTCGAGAAGCTGGGGATTCGGTTCCGGCTCACCCGTAAAGCTCTCAAGGAGCCCATTGCTGAGGTAATTTTGTTTATGTTCTTGTTTTCATTTGTATTCTATTTGTGGGGTGTTGAGTACTCATGGAAGGATGATTTCAGGTTGAATTCAGCAAATTTGCCTTTAAGAGACTACATTCTTATGTGATAGTGTTCTAATATGGTGATAATTTTGAGTGGATTGATGTAATTGTAGGTGGAGGTGGGATGTTGTTAGATTGCTATTTCAGGTTCGACATTCTTGAGTGTCGTATGAGTGTGAAGTTGAAGTTTTGATTAGTTCTTAGAACAGATGAAAGCTCACTTAGCTACAGCTAATATCAGCTTATCATTGCTATCAATCTGCATGATTTATGAAACCGTGCATAGAGCATGATCCATGATACAAATCATATTGTCCTATCTGCAATGATTGATACCCAATAGTCCTGCAAAATTCGGCACAATGCGAACCTGATTTAAGGTTAATGAGAGAAACACAAGCGAGTCTAACCCGAATCTAAATGATTTTACCAGTTTGTCTAATAATGTTATCTTATTCTTTGTGTAACTTCCAATGTACTTTGAGCATCACCTGAAACCAACTGTGGAGAAAATGAATTCTTCTATTTACTTTAACGAATTCAAAAAAATGTATATATATATAGATAGGACTATCTAGTTTTCCGGGAGCTCAAGTTGATAAGAATACAAAATACACAACAAAACAAAGACCCTATACGAATATAATGAACTTTTAAATATCACAATAACTCGATATTTCAGCCCCAAAGGCTAAGGGCTATACGGGTGGAATAGTTTCCGGGTGAGTTAAAGTATCGTGTCAAATACTTGTTTCTACTGCAACATGATCTGCAAATGCCCTTCCACATGCAAACAATATGTGTTGAGAACAAAATATTTTCTAGAAAAGTGAATCATGTTTGCCATATGCTGGGTAAAATATGGTAAAAAGTTCCATCCTTTACGGTTACTCAGTGTGTGTATAAGGATGCCACTCTGGTTTATAGAGAGACTGAGAGAGAGTTGTTGCACTGGGTAAGTGGCGTTATTCTGTTGTGGATGGTGAAAACTTTAACTTTTTATGTACTTTTCTTCCAGACTGCAGCGTTAGTCCAGAAGAATTCTGAGGCCACTCGAGTGTTGGCAGCGCAAGAAGATATTCTGGAGAAGGAGCTTGGTGAAATTCAGAAGGTTCTACTTTCCATGCAGGTAGATATCAACCATTGGAATTGTAACATATTTCACTGAAGTAATTCACAAACCATTATGCATCCCCCCCACCCCACCAAAACCCCTTCTGTGGTGTCCTCTTTCTCTGCTCATGGAGTTAGAATAGTGAAAGGAGAGGTAAAGCTCCATCTCCCACTACACCTGGAGCTTGTTCATCCTGTTCCTGTATTTCTATTCAAATCCATAGTATTGCTATGTTTCTTGGTAAATTAGTGTTAGTGATTTGCTACTATAATTAATTTCGTTAAACATCTACATTCAATCTGGTTGCATCTTCCAGACATTGTTTTTGTTGAATATGTGTCCTTCCTTCGTCTCATTGATTTTCAATAAAGCATGACAGTATTTTAGATGCCTTGTCTATTTTCTCTTTACATATTGATTTGGGAAGATATCGACATGCTGAAATCGCAGTAGTGATGAATTTTCTAGGCAAGCTTCATTTACACTGTTCCCATTTTCTTTGAACTGCATTTATTTATTTTATTGACTTGTGCAAACTTTGGTGCAAATGCATTAGTCTGTCCTAATTACACTGATGCATACATGTTGCTATCTAATAATTTCTCTCTTTGCCCTCCAAACTGCAAAATATCTTTTAAAGTTAAAGCTGAGCTCTCTTAAGAGTTCTGGAAATTTAGTGAAAGCTGAAACTAAAGCTAGAGTCCTGAAAATTGAGTGAAAGCAGCATGCATAAAGTTGTGCAAATACGAGTAATTTGGCTGTCTTCAGTGCTCTTGAAGAAAATACCAATTTTTTTACATGTGAAAAAGTCGATGGAATATTCTTGGCTGTTATTATGATGCAGAATTGCAGATTACAAAGGAAAATAAGGTTGTATAGTTTGGAGGATCAAATTTGATCACCAACATATATATTGATGGCCAGATGTGTACACATTTCTGTAGTTAGACGGCATCATGATAGAACAAGTCTCAGCTGCAATTGCAGTGTCATTAAATAAAAGCAATGCTTTGATTGTTTGCTGATATTGTTATGTGTAGTATAAGATCTAATGGGAGTGCAAATTTGTTGTTAATCTTACTGTAGGAGCAACAGCAAAAACAGCTGGACCTCGTTCTTGCAATCGGGAAAGCTGGAAATTTGTGGGACGCCAAAAGTGTAAAAACTCCAGATCAAACAGCACCCAAGGCTTCAAAATCGCCCTTACCAAAATTGGAAACGAAACAAATCGAAACTCTAGCATTGCAAAAAGAAGGCAACAATGACAGGCCATAGATTCCTCTATTGAAACTTCAACCTCGTCCTCAAGTCTTGCTTAGATGATGAGAGCAGACAGCACGGTTGCATTTTGTTTATGGCTGAATGTTGATGGCCAACATATTCCTCCAGCTCGCTGCCAGATTTTCGACCAGATTGACCGTATTCCTGTTTGATGAAACAATATTCGTCGTTGCAGAGGGCCCAGCCGGCAGGGCAGGCAGATAGATAAATGTTGTGTGAGATTGTTTGTTGCTGACATGAATGACAGGCCATTGTAACACATCCATATTTATGTAGTCCTTTTTGTGAGACTGCCTTGTGAAGAGAATTAAATTTTCATTTTATTTTGTTGTAATGAATGTAGAATTGGATATTGTATTTGATGAATAAATGGAGACACATAGCTAAGGGTGTGTTTGCTTGGGTTTTGGGGCAAATCTGTTGAGGCGGCCCAAACCCGTGTTTGGCAAAACAGGTTGCACTCCACATTTTCAATCAATTACAATTCCTAATACTACTTTAATTCATTACATAAATAATAACATTTTACACATATCACATAACCTTTTATAATAAATTATTATTTTCCAAACAAATCTTTCTACAACCACCCAAATAAATACACTTTTTTACATTCCTCATCTACTTTGTTTCAACCACTTTACTTCAGTCAACAGTGTCACAGCAGCATTCAGTCCCAACCAAACACACCATAAGATTTGATGGTTAATTGAAGGTTGACTTTCATTGAATCAACCTAAAACAAAACTATTGTACCTTAAACAACATTTCATTTTATTCCTTTAATAAATAAATAAACGAACCAACGTTTTCTTGATTGCATAGGACGTTAAATTTTATATTTATTTATAGTAATTATTACAAAGATAAAATTAGTAAACGTTCAAGTAAAAGTGTCCCGAGCTAATGGGCCGCCAATCAGATAAGCCCACAATTTTAAGTGGGTGAGCTGTAGATACAGCGGCCCAAACAAAATGCGTTCGGCCCGATAGGGTTGGGCTCACCCGATGGAGTGGCCCAATAAGTAAAAATACTAATAAGTATCAAGTAAATAATAAATAAAAATAGTTTCTGCCCTTCTCTCTCTCTCATCTCTCTCTCTCAAGTTTGTAAAAATGGAAGGGCTAGAGAAGTTGGAGCAAGTCCAGAATAGCATACATTTGCTCCACTCGGTTGGCGTTTCCGATGCCAACCCCGATGCTGAACGCTTCCTTGCTGATTTAACTTTCTTTCTGGTAACAAAATTAACCTCTCCTATGAAATCCTACAATTTATGATTATGATAGTACTGACGTTAAAATAATCTTTGATTTCCTAATTTGCTATTATTTTTCTATTATTATTGTTCGATCACTTTGTCTTTGAGGTTCGGCTTATGTTGATGTAGTTGTTTCTCTTATTGTTCGATCACTTTGTCTGAGTTTCAGCTTATGTTAATGTAGTTGTTTCTCTTATCTCTTTTGAATTCAATGTGCTATAGATGCAACGTTGTGGCGAGCTTGATGTTGCCTTCAAATGTCAGCTGATTACCAAACACATATCGAAGGTTTTTCATTTTTCTCCACTATGTTTTCAGTTCTTTGTAATTTAATAGTGCTAGAATGAGCATTTGATTTCTCTCTCTTTTTTTTTTCTGCTAGATATCGAATTTGCTTGTTGGGGGTGCATTGCAGGGCCAGGGAGAAGGTATGCTAAAAAATGCAATTATTTTGATACGGCTAGGTTTGTCACAGTTCAAATCAATAAATAAATAAATAAATGAATCAAGAGTTGAATATATTCTGCTGTTCATGTTTATCGTGCCATTTCTATGAATGATGTTGCTGACTACTAGGCATCCTGAAATGATAAGAAGTTAATAAAGTATACACGATTCTAAATGCTTTAGTGGTTTCTCACTGTATTTAATATGAAAATACTAAACAGATCTTACTATGTAGATTTTGTATTTTTACTCCAAGAAAATCACAAAATATCGTTGTTTTGAAAAGTTCACAAATTTGCAATTCTATGCGTGATTCTTTACCCTTTCAGAAAAAAGAAAAGAAAAATAGGGATACCTTCATCAGTACTTTGTCATAGTATCTCGGCCTTCGAATGCTTGAACCTTCTGATAATCCCTTCCGTTTTACAGTGAGTGTTTCATCCTGTTGTACATTATATATTGAAAACCCGATGTGTAAATCAAGGTAGCATGTACACCAGATTAGTGAATCTGTCCAAAATCCTGGATTTCACTTGATTTATTCTCAAATCAGATGCCAAACAACACTTAGTTAAGCTCCCAAATGCTTTATGTGCTCAGTATATGAGCCATGTTTTGGAGAATTTGGATTACAGGTAGACTTGGATGTAGACTGTGTTAATGTAATTCTAAGATGCGAAATATTAGTGCATATATTATGCCTACAGTTGTTCTGAAACCTGAGTTTTATAGGTTGCAGGAAGACTGGAACTGCTTTACAACTTCATTGTGATGATAAAACAAATTTGGATCCTAAGCCGAGTTTCCACAATGGTGTTGCTATGATTGGGATAGATGCAATGATCCGCTCAAATTCGACTCTAGAGGATTTTGTAAGTAATATACATGTCATTAGAAGTCATTATGCAAGTCATCTGTTTCTCTCAGAATTTAGCTGCTTTCCTCCGGTCATGCCACTAAAGACCCAATTTCGAACAATCACATTCATTTTTCCATACTGTTTAGGATCTTCCAGAGGTTAACATTTTTTCGTCTGAATTGGGTTCTAACTACTTGAGCCTTTTGCTTTATATTAGTCATTATTTTAAGTGTATGACTTCGGTTGTTTTTATATCTTATTGAGATAAATGAAAAGACAATGAAAAAGTAATTAATAGGTAAAAAAAAGAGGAGCAATTTGCCACACAGATAGTTGAATTATATATTATTTGTCTGAATTTAACCTTGTAACACAACTGTAATGTATAGACTCCCAGTACTTATCATTGTTGTACTTTATATATCCAAACACACTATTAATAATGTGGATCTCTCATGGTTGCTAAACTTTGGCGAGGTCATATCATTTGGATGCTTTCTGATATCTTGTTGGTTTTAATCAACAGTGCAGATCATATTTTATGTTTCACAAAATGGAAACAAATCAGCCTCAATCGATTTTCAAATACCTGCCCATGCTTTCATTCACAGAAAGTTGTATTTATCAGGTAAATCTTCTGATAAGGGAAAATCTTTTTTTGTAACTTTAAGTAAGTTATTGAATAGATATTATCAAGTAGGTATAGTTGTAAGACCAAGAGTTATTCAGAAGCTTATTCTTGCTTTTGTGCCATCAAGAAAAGTCATACAGCTTAATTTGGTGAAAAGTTGTGTTCTCTCTTTCATATTTTTTTTCTTTTTTCATTGTAACTTGATTTCTTTACAATATTACATTCTTGAAGAGATGAATTATTAACACAAGCAGCCCGCTCCCTCCTAATTTGGCATGGTTCTGGTGATATAGTTGGATGGTTTAAATGAGAAACTACTACAGCTTCCGAGTGGTGGAGGGTTGACTTCTACTATAGATTACGAGGTACTATAATTGTTATCAAACTATTTACTTTTCAATGTTTTTGGTGGTTCAATGTGTTACTTTTGATTAAGTTCAGGAAGGTAAGCCAGACCTGTGTGCTGATACTGTAAGAATGTTCCAA
Organism: Ajuga reptans; assembly: GCA_032274785.1. Classification (NCBI taxonomy): domain Eukaryota; kingdom Viridiplantae; phylum Streptophyta; class Magnoliopsida; order Lamiales; family Lamiaceae; genus Ajuga; species Ajuga reptans. Next base: position 8,036 of record JAUEKW010143986.1, read on the forward strand.
AAGGACCCCTTCAGACCTCTCATTAGTGTACTAGAACGCCATGGCCTTTTCACGGAAAGGTTAGTCATTTCATTTATCATTTGCTTTCGTTCTATTCTACCTCCCTATTACATCGAAAATGACTGCTGAGCAAGGCTCTAAATCTCCTTTGATTTACTCGGTGCATAATAAGGATTACAGAAGAGTTCAGGTATGGGGAAGAATATTGGGCTTTAGAAAGAAAGCTTTGCTCTGCACTTGTGAGAAACAAGGAGGTATCACGTTACATCCCTTGCCTGCAAACCACCGTAGTTTCTTATCGTAAGAATATTCCATGCTTAGATATTTGTGTAGATCGTTCCCGGGACTTAGTTCATATAAACTTCTATCATACTCCAACTGTCCACTATGAGATGGGGTTCTACTAAACTATTTCTGGTGGAGTACATTAGCTTAATGTTGCCATCCTGCAGCTTTTGTCGCATCATGAAACAATATATGATCGATACACATCATAATTTATGATGTATTCATTAAAAGAAACTTAGAAGGTTAACGATGTAAGAACTAAGACATATACCTTTTATTTAAGGAAAAAGGACACTTATTTGAAAATTTCGATGGAAGTCTTAATTCCTCTGTGGGCAGTAACCACTTGCATTATTGAACATCCTAAATGAAAATCTATGTTGTTTTTATTTTATTTTTCCCGTATCAATATAAAATCCGAGCTTTACTTGTCTGATTCTGATTGGAGATACTTGCATAGATATCCATTGAGGATGTGACAAGGGCTATTCATCTGAAATCCTTCGATTATCGAGTGCTGAACCTTCTATTATATCAACTAAGAGGACAAGAGGTATCCTATTACACTAGCAAATACTTCCTGGATATGATTTTCTATCAGCTTTGGTGTTCTTAATTTGTCTTTCAGTAGGCTGTAATGCTAATCTTCATATATTTAATTGACATCACATATTCGATCCTTGTACAGTTGTACTCCATCATCATTAAATTTGATGCTAGGACACTTATTGTCAGATTGTTGATGAGTTCTATAACAACTTATGATTTTTTTTTTCTTTTGTTGGCTATGCTATCTTGCGTAATTACTTTTGAACTATAAATATATTTATTTTTTTCTTTTAGTACAAAAGAATCTATTTTTTATATAAATGATATGACATCGTCTGTGATGTTGCAAATGGACTGATAACAAAAATTGAATTTCCTTTCTTTGTGATATAGTGATGTTTTATGAAATATTTTCCTTGAAGCTGTTTTGAAGGTAAATGATTTGCATATGGAATTTCTGTCAATCTCAGAATTGCTCGTAGAAGTTTCGGATGATCTGTAAGTAAATCCTATTCCGAACTACAGATGTTTGTTTTTTATAAACCTCCCATACCGCTTCTATCTATAGATTAGCATTATTTTGTTTCCAATTTTTTAGAATCTCAAATAATGTGTTGCATTGCATTCTAGAAACTGAAATTTAATTGAAATCATGAAAATTTTTACATGATAACTTTCTGCAATTCTGGGAAAAATTACATATACGATATGCATTTAATTGATATATGAGAGTTTTCCCATATGTTGCATGTGGAAAAAATAAATCAAACACTTCGTGGATGGATTTCCACAGGTTCGATTATGAGGTCAGTCTCTCTTTACTTTCTTTTCTTTTATCTTAATTTCTCTATTTGTTGGTCATTTGGCTTCTTTGCTTATAGATCTGTTAAAAAAAATCTTGATATTATGTTTTGCCTTAGGACGACGTTGTAGAGAATAATTTCAACGTTCTTCGCATGTTTGTTAAGTATTATGGAGCCTCTACAGCACCAATCATGCTGGTGAGTGTTAATCGGTAAATTTACTAAACTTCTCTTATCATTTCATATAGAAATGTTAAATTTTTGTTTCCATAGGCGAAATTCATATCCGAAGCAGAAGAGAAGTACGATAAATTGTTTACAGCCCTGGATCCTGAACTGTCCACGAAGTACCAGAAAAGATGTGAAGAAGCTACAAAAGAAGGTATCTCAAATGCTATTCCCTCCCAAACATAGATTCATGAGTAGGAATTTCTCTGTTAAAATCCATCATTGTCATAAATCTGTCTTAATACTAAAATATGATTTTTTTTCCCCTGAAAATGTGGTTTAAATCTTCAGGCGGGAAGACATGCGGTCCTTCTCTAGGAACATGGCATATTCCACCAGTGATTGAAGATGAACCTGGATACAGGACGGCATTTTCATCTAAAACTCCGTAAATTGTAACGCAGCAGGTTTCAAACTTTTCTTGTAACGTCCTAAGAAGTTAGCTGTGTTTGGATTGAAGAATTTGTTTAAGGATTTTAGGTGATTTTTTGTTCGAAAGTTCAAGAGATTAGTTGGAAACACTGGTTTGGTGAAGAAATATTATGAGCTAGAGCCTCTTTTTCCAAGAAGTACATGAATTGTTTTGTAGGAATTTGGTAATTAGTGCTTTGTTTTGTCTGAGAAATTTGGTAAGAAAATGGAAAAAAATGATTGTACATTTGGGGGGGGGGGGGGTAA
>JAUEKW010143997.1:0-10580 GCA_032274785.1 Ajuga reptans
GGGGGGGCGGGGGCGGTGGTGGCGGTGGTGGCTGCCGGCAGGGGAGTTGTTTTTGCTTGCGGCGGTAAATTTTTCAATTTTGGGAGTTAAATGTATCAGTGACAGTTGACTTTTTATTGTGTCTGTACATCAGCTTTTAATTGTTTAATTAGTAGGTAGGTTGAACGATAACATCTCGACTAATTAATATATAAGGCTGTGTTTGGTAGTGGCTGGAGGGATTGAGCACTCTAGGTTGATGTGTTTAAATGGTTGGAGAGGGTTAAAGAGGTAAAAATGTATATTTGTTTAATAAGACAGTATAAAGATTGAAGGGTTGATTAATAATAGTTAATTAGTGAGTGTTATAGGAAATTGTAATTGATAGATAATTGTTGATTGGTGAAATTATTTTATGTTTTATGTTTGTTGAGTGGTTAATTTTATAAAATTTAAAATTAAATTTTATTTTATTAAATAAATAATATATATTAAAAACTTTATTAAATAAATTTATTTTAAAAAACGTTAAAATTATATTTTATTTAATAAATAATATATATTAAAATATATAATTAAATAATTTTATTTTTATAAACGTTAATAAAATAGTTTATTTTATGTTTTATGTTTGTTGAGTTGTTAATTTTATAAAATTTAAAATTAAATTTTATTTTATTAAATAAATAATATATATTAAAAACTTAATTAAATAAATTTATTTTAAAAAACGTTAAAATTATATTTTATTTAGTAAATAATATATATTAAAATATATAATTAAATAATTTTAGTTTTATAAACGTTAATAAATATTATATATTAAAAACGTAATTAAATAGTTTTATTTAAATAAATAATATATATTATAAAATTTAGTTAAATAATTTTATTTAAAAAATATAATAAAATTTATATTTTCTTAAATAAATATTATATATTTAAAGACGTAATTAAATATTTTTATTTAAAAAAATGTTAAAATTATATTTTATTAATAAATAATATATATTAAAAATGTAATTAAATAATTTTATTTTATATACGTTAATTAAAATTTATTTTATTAAATAAATATAATATATTAAAAACATAATTAAATAATTTTATTTTAAAAAATTGTTAAGAAATTATATTTTATTATTAAATATTATATATTAAAAATATAATTAAGTAAATAATATATATTAAAACATTAGTAAATAATTTAATTCAAAAAAACGTTATTACACTATTAAATAAATAATATATATTTTAAAAATGCTATTAAATAATTTTAGCTAATTTTATTAAACTTAAAATTAAATTTTATTTTGGTTAAACGATTTAAATCGCCATTATTTGAGATATTCAATTACTAAAAAATATAGGCAAATTTAAAATATATTGTGTATGCTTGCAAGAAATTTTTTGTTCATAATTGAGAATTATTAAGAATACTTTATGATCGATATTTTTTTTTTGGTAAATAAATGTAAATAATATTGAAATTAATTTTTTAATGTAGAGCGTAAATCTTTATTATTCAGAATAGTTAAGTGGATTAATAATCCACTAAGATTGGAAAATATATCAAAAAATACCTGATAAATGTAATTTCACACACAAACTAAAAAAAAAAACTAAAATAAAAGACCCTTCCGGAGTGTCTGTAACTAGGGGTGGCGAAAAATACCGAAATACCGAACTTGTCATATCGAAAAATTACCAAAATTTTCGGTATACCGAATTTTCGGTACGGTATGGTACCGTACCGAAACGGTAACGGTGTGGACTTTTTAAAATTTTGGTATTTCGGTATATACCGATCAGTATTTTCAGCATATCTTGGTATTTTCGGTATACCTTGACATTTTGGTAGTTCGGTATACCAAAATTCTAATGGTATACTGAAAAATTTTGGTACACAGAAATTTCGATACGGTATCGGTATCTATCGATACGGTACCGAATTTCGGCATACCAAAATTTTCGGTACGGTAACGGTATGAATTTTCGGCGTACCAAAAATTTCGTTACGATAACGGTATGGGTGATTCGGTACTGTATACCGTATCGAACCACCCCTAACTGTAACGCTTGACAACTTTTGTTAATTGTTGGTTGAGCCAACGGTTGACAAAGCCAAACACCACTCGGGCTGCCAAACGCACCCTAAATGATTTGTCATAACTATATTATTATACACAATATATTACTGCAAATTAGTCGTGTTTTTCTGCAACAACTTGTTGTCTATAAAGAAAGTCCAAAAATGACCTTAAATTAAAACATTTTGTTAACTATAAGTCAGTCACATATAATAATTAGGGATACTTCCAAGAACACCTCTAGTAATCACATCTAACTGTGATATTGCAGCAGAAACTAAGAATTAAGGCACAATTTAAACTAGCAGGTACCTGCTAACTGATATTAGCTTCCACATGCTTAAATAAGCCTGTCTTAATTAGTTTGATAATTCCAATTTGTGATCAAAAGAGTCTATTTATATACATATGTGTTCCATATTCATAATAAATTGTGCAAAGGTGTGGGAAGAGTTGCAGATTGAGATGGGTAAATTATCACTAGCTAAGAAATATGATAAAGGTAAGCAATAGATTATCTGTCATTTTTTTATTGTTATAATCTCTTTTAGTTGATTTACTGGAGAAATTAAAGTAGCTCGTTTTTAATAGAAATGGAAGCCTTCTTGTTTGATTTTAAGAATGGCTATTAAAAAAAAAAAACTTGTAGCTCTTTAAGTTAGGTTTGAAACGCCCCTAATTTCACCGAAATTGGAGATGTGTAGCTTCAGATATTACCTACAAAATACTATATATGTGTTAGCTGGTCAGGTCATAAACTGGAACACTTATGTGCAACTTTCATGTTCTTGATGATTTCTGCTAATTTCGGGAAGAATTAGAAAATATTGTCAACATAAATGTTGGAGATCTCTCTCTTAACTTTCCAACAAATCAAGACGAAGTGGCCTAGCTCAAGTGGTAAGAGCACCACTACCTATGACTTTAGGTCATAAGTTCGAGTCATCATGGGTGCGTGTGTTAAAAAAAAAAAAAAAACTTTCCAACAAATCAAGAATTACTTAATTTGAACTTCTGCATCAAAATTATACTCATTTTCCATAACTGCATGATGGAACACCGAAAATATGAAGACCAACTTCCATGGAGGTTTTATCTTTACCGTTTTACACCTTTTCAAAATGAAGTTATCAATTGGTCTCCACAGCATAACAATTGCATCAATACTCTCAAAAGACAGACAATCTCCATAATATAACAAATTGACCAAACTCGACAAAAGTACCCACGCTTGCCAACAGGTTGTCATCCATGCACACCTCGAAGATTTTGAGGAATTCCAACCACCAACAAAGTAAGTTTGAAGCACAGTAATGTTCTCCTACAATATATAAACTATGAAAGAGTAAGCTCAATAAGCATAAATCAAGAACGCGTGAAGAACGAATAATGGGATGCCTGCAACTAATGTTTCCAAAATGCTATGGAATAGATAATCATGCAGAAAATCATTTCTTTAAAATTCTTCTATAGCAACTTCATTGTTTGTGCAATTCCAAATGCATACAAATATTTATTTCAAAATACTTTCTCTTCATTAGAAATATTAGTAGGACTTGCATTCAAAGCCAATTCTCATGACTACTAGGAGCTCATCCTCCTCCCGTTTAGTCCACCCACGACATAATAACATAAGATTTGAAACGACCAAATGTGTTATCCTTCCAAGACCGTCCAAGGGTTCACCTCGTACCTTAAACATCATACATGTCAGAGTCATTATCTATATGTATACTAGTGGTAACCAATCCCAAAACCATTACAAACTGTAAGATCTTATGTCATGTATGTAAAAGTTTGATCACTTACATATGCTTATGCATGAAGTGAATTGTGGTATGCAGTAAGTGAAATAAACATACAAAGGCTAACCTTATGATCTGAGCTGGCGTATTAATGCTTCAAGCGATCGCCATCCCATGAAGATTGGACTTGTAATAGTTTCTGGTAAATTGATTCCCCAGAAAACAACTCTTTCATTTGCTTTGCCCAAGCAACAACAAAAGGATTGCAGTCAACTATTTCAAGCTTTATAATAGTACTAGGGATATTATCAGGGAGGCTTTTTAATTTATAGCAGTGTTTGAAGCTGAAATGCTGTAGACTTAATAAGGTGCTGAATTTTATTCCCCAGTGCTCCAGATCAGTACCATCAATTGAAATGTATCCGACTCTCCGTAGGTGATAGGAATTAGTTATTTCCCACTTTGGTCGCTGAGAGGCGAAGCATCACAGTTTGAGCACTTCAAGAGTTCGTGTACGTAAATTAAAGTTTATCACTTTTATATGCTTATGCATGAAGATGTTAATGGTCATGAATGATATGCCCAATATCATAAAGCATATTTAAAGAAAGAGATAAAAAAAATTTGGAGGATCATGAATGCACAGTAAGTTAAATATACATGCAATGACTAACCTTATGATCCGTCATCCGAGCTGGCATATTAATGCTTGAAGCGATGATCCTCCCATGAAGATTGGACTTGTAATAGTTTTGAGTAAACAACTGGATCAACAGAAAACAATTCTTGCATTTTCTTTGCCCATGTAACGACGAAAGGATTGCAGTCGACTATTTCAAGCTTTCGAGTTGAACTAGGGATAGTATCAGGGAGGCTTTTCAACTTGTAGCAGTGTTTGAAGCTTAAATGCCTAAGAAATGTTAAGGTGCCGTAGGTTACGCCCCAGTGGTCCAGATCAGAATCATCAATTGATAAATATTTAAGATTCTCTAGGTGATCATAATTACTTGATTCCCACTTTGGTCCTTGAAAGGCAAAGCATCGCAATTTGAGCACTTTCAGATTTTGTAATTTTCCAATTATACTCATGTATTCCCACGGATATCCAAGCCCACTCAAACTCAGCTTTTTAAGGCTTGAGGGGAACATGGAATGAGGTGCGGGTGGAGTAGCAACCTTAGACCTGAGCTCGGGATTCATAACGACACATTTAAGTGATTCCAGTTTACGGAGGCGCCAAATACGATTCAGGCAATGGAAAGGATTGGCATCACTACCAGGGGACAACTCGATCTGAATTCCTAACTTCTTTACATTAGGAATTCTTTTAAGGACCCTCTTGGTACAACTTTGAGCACTGACATCTAAGAGTGCTACGAGGTTGGGCAAACTAGCACCACAATTAGGATTCGGTAGACATCCTCCCATGATCTGAAGATGTCTCAATTCCTTCATATCCCAAATCTCGACAGGCAAATATAAAGAATCTTTAGAGGAGTTTATGCTCAAGTGTCGCCCAACAATCAAGTAGTGAAGGCTCCAAAGCTCGGATATGGAAGCAGGAAGGTTCCCATTACAAGTGAGAGCAAGGTACCTTGGATGAATCAGTTTCACTAACTCAATTGGAAACTCATAGAGACGTATCGTGAGAGCATCCATTACCCTTAGCAACCTGAGTCCAAAACATATTGGGACTTGATATTTATGAGGTGGACCATTGCACATCAATGAATGTGCACTTGAAATAGAGACAATTGAGTTACACACATCTTTGATGCTTAGTAAAACATTCTTATGGATGCACAATCTGCGATGGCCCTTGATATCTTCTATCGAATGATCAGTATAAGTATTCAAGACCTGGAAAAACATGCTCTTTGAAGCTTCACTAGTAGATAGATACCAAAAGACAGAATGGAGGCGGTAAGTCTTTACTCTAAAATTAGAGCCCATTTGACAGACCATTAGAAGACTTCTATTTGCAAGCTTGGATAAACATTTAGCAACAAAATCTTCAATATTTTGGCATGAATTTTGTTCAAGGAATCTTTCAGCTTTCAACAGATGGTTGAGCTTGGAGATAGAAATTTGGTAGCTTTGAGGGAAAACTCCCATGTAGAGAAAGAATGGTTTTAGATATTGAGGTAAGGTTTTGTAGCTTGGAAGTAGTATCTTTGATATTTTCTTTTGTGCATCTGTAAAAAGTGAATTCTTTTTATCTGCTACTTTATTCCAAAACTCTGGTGTTCTTTCGGCTTTGGATAGGAGATCAGCAACCGTGAGAATTAAAAGAGGAAGGCCTTCACAGTTTTCAGATATCTTCTTTCCAACTATCTCTAGTTTTGGAGGACACAATCCGTCAACAAACACCTTACGACAGAAAAGAGACCAACTTTCCTCAAGATTTAGCAAGCGCACTTCATGAACTTTGTCAGACTGTTCAAACTGTGCTACTTTTTCAAGCCTACTTGTCAGCAAAAGTTTACCCTTAATGGCTGGAAATAACTTCTTTAGGTAATGGACTGGCTCTTGGCTCCATACATCATCTAACACAATTAGACATTTTTTAAGGGATAACTTTGCACACAAAACCTCAACTAATCCAGCATCTTCTGTCATTTGCCTTTTATCAATGTCGGGATATATTTGAGCTAGGATATCTACTAAGATTTTCTCTGGGTGATATTTTGGACCTAAAGTTATCCATGCTTTGTGGTCGATATCATGAAAAATTGATGTATCTGCAAAGATTTTCTTAACAAGAGCAGACTTACCGATGCCTGCCATTCCATAGAACGAGATAATTTCCAATTTGGAAATAAATCTTTTCGGAAACAATGTCGTCTTGATTTCTTCAATCTCTTGAGAGAAGTCAATTAGGTCGATGAAACAAGCAATGCATTCTTTATCTTCATCCATAACGAAGTTGTACAATTGTTGCATTTCTTGTTCGATTTTACTTACCTTTAAAAACAAATATGACAAGAATTATACTTTCTTAGATTTGTAAATAAGCTTGCTTTGTCACGTGCTTTATAAATGCTTCAATTTGATAGAGATGAAAGCTAGTCCTATTATTTTAAATTTTCAATAACACAGTTTCAATATGTAACATATGTATTTATAAAACTAATAATTAAATAATTAAATCAATTAATAGAGTAATTCCATTTTTAGGATAAAATTAATAATCTAATCCTTTTTGTTGAATAAAGGAAATCCAATTAATTGGTTATTTTGCAATTTAACCCAATACAAATCATTCAACCCACAGTAAATACTAAACAACGCAAATGGTCAACTAAAAATTAATTGTATTTTTCGAATTAAACTGAAAATTGTAAAAAGGCCAATTAATTTGATATATGATACGCTAAAAATGGATCAGTAAGGAAGAATATAGAACCACTTGCTAAATTGTTGTAAATAATGTCTTCCTCCAAGAAGAAGTTTATATGGAACCTCCAACAAAATTGTTTCTGGAAAAGTATGTCTTCTTAAGAAGATCCTCTCAAGCAAACCACATTCTTCTTATTAGGATGCTACTATTTATTTGTCCTAGTATTTGAAAGGATGTCCTTCTAAAGGACTTCTCTACCCAGTGATTCAGACTGGAGAGGGCACGTTGGACACTCGAAGATCATTATCAAGATATTGCATTTTCATGGGAGCTGCTTCTGTTTCTTGGAAGATCAAGAAGCATAATACAGTCTCTAGATCACCAGAAGAAACTGAGTATAGAGCTTTAGCCACTACTGTTTGTGAAATTCAATCGGTACGTACACTTGTTATTACTACATTACCTTTCAGCCTTTGGTGTGACAATCAGTTAGCAATTCACATAGTTTAGAACCCTGTTTATCATGAACGCACCAAACATCTTGACATAGATTGCCACTTGGTCAGACATCATTACGAGGACCTAAGCATGTTTCCACTACACATAAACTTGCTCACATGTCACAAAACAATTTGGAGGTCCTCAGTTCCATTGATTACTCTTCAAGCTGGGTTCTCACACCATTCCAGCTACCTCTACTCTTAGCTGGATTAGTTAGAATATTAGTTCTATTTGTACACATGTAAGAAACTCATTAGTCAAGCTAGATCTGTTAGTTAGCTTTAGCCTAGTTTGTTTTCTTTGATAAACCTTGATAAGACATATTATCACAATGAATCCTCTATTTGGTGTGAAAGTTAAAAGCCCTATATGTGTGACCCAAAACACTGCTACAAAAGCGGAAAGAATCTAGATATAAGTTGAGGGAAATTATGTAAATTCATACACCAAAGTCTTAGTTATCACAATAAAATTTAGTACTTTAGACCAAACACACTTATTAGTAATAGTGGACAGTGTCATCCTATCCAATCTTATCTATTTTACCTATAAGTAGCAGCATGTACATCCTTTTTGAGGTAAGATCAACAACATTCAGTTTCGTCACTCAGCTTTGATGACTGTTATTTTTATTTTTATTTTGTGCTAATTTATATAGCAAAAATCATAGGAAAGCATGGAAAAGTAGACCCGTTAGCCCATAATTCTATATTTGTGTGGATTTCACGTGTTTATTTGGTATGTAGCATTTTTAAGACAAAAACGTAAATGTAAATTTGTCAAGTTTGATATTAAGGGTACTTGCCTCTGAAAGTTCATCATGAACCAGGAACATGGGATTGTTGTGGTCTGCTGCTAACTGACGCAAGTATGGCAATGACTTGTCAACATTCATGATCAAGGAGTGGAAAGCCTTCACCATTGGAATAACACAACCTTGAACATTCATTGCGATCTTGAGTGCCGCTTCCTCATGTTCCGGGGGGCAGGGTGCTAGGCACCCGATCACAGGGCGAAGCAGGTCCCGGATGTTGTAGTCATTGTGTATGCTCATCACATAGCGATGAAAACCATTGGGACGTGCTTCGGGTAATTCCTTTAGGCTGCTAGTGTACATGACCACGCCTCCGTTATCTTGCTCCGGGAAACATGATCTCAACAGCTCATCCAAGATGTTTCCGTCCCACATGTCATCCAGCACAATCATGTATCTCCGGCCCTCCAAACGCCTGTACAAATGCTTAACCAGATCATTTTCCCCACAAGTACTAGTGTGCAATTCACCATCTGTTTGCGCGAGAATTCGCCTCAGGATTTGCTTGAATTGGCATTCCCGGCCAAGGGTCACCCAGGCAGCGCAGTCGAATAATGGCCCCAGATCATCAAAAACACTCTTGGCTACTACGGTTCGACCCGTACCCACCATCCCAAGGATCGGGTAAACTACAAAGTCATCGGGCCTTGATCTTTTAAGCAGGCCCTCCTTGATTTCTGCGTATTCATCTGAAAGCCCTACCATCTCTACACCAAAATCAATACTCGATGACGTCCAACCATCGCCATCATCATCGTCATCTTCCTCTTCTTCGTCCACTTTTTCCAACTCTTGAATGTATTCCTCCTTCATCTTCTTCACCATCTTGCACATGGAACGAAGCTCGTGTACTTCCTCCGCATCTACAGAAATCAGTACACGGGAAGAAGAGCCTCCAACACCACTGTAGCTTGAAGAAGAAGAAGAAAAGTAGTGATTGGAAACATGGAATTCCAATACATCTTCGATTTTGTGTACAGCTTCTCTGATTCGTCCATCCAAAGCATCTAACTTCTTGTTGCCGCCTCTTTCGTCTAGTCTTTTGAGGACCTGCTGCAAGGATGTCGCCTCCGCGTGTGTCAATTCTACGATTGCTCGACTTGTCGGGACGAGGGAAATAGAACAAGAATTAAGAAAGTGGTGTATTGTGTTCTTAAGAGAAATCACAGCAGCATAAGCCATTTCAAGAGTGCTAATAATGGCTCCAAATTTAAACAAACTTCCAAATACTGAAAATCCAACAAATAAAAGAAATCAGATTTTCTTAACTTGAATCTGGGATAGCTGGCACACCTTTGTTCTCGCGCAACTTCAATCCGCTGTTTCCACTCCCCATCGCCAAATTAGCTTCTTGAGGACTGATTCAGAATTTGTTCATACTGATAGGGCCCAATAGGGCTAGGCATATCCAGTTCTGAGACCTTGGTAGGATCAGAGCTGAAGTGTCCGGAACACCTCCGAGATCTCACTCCAGAGCCAGAACTCCTCAGCTCTGAGGGAGGCCAAGAGTTTGTGGCTTCTCGGAGAGCTGAATAAGGTCGTTGTGTGTGCTCCAAGTAATTTGCTCAAACGGCCCCGACCAAAAGGGCGACTTCATTAATTGACTATGTCTAAAAGTACTAGTACGGATCCGACACCGTCGTTGGACACATGTACTGTGCGGGACACTTGGCAGAAGGTTATTAGACGTGGTAAATTACGGTTACATCCTTTGCCCTAGCAAACAGTAACTATAAATACTATTTCCCTTCATTTCAAAAATATTACATTCTCTCAAACTTCACGGTTACATTACTTGCAAACTTCTTAAGTTTCAAGGCTGTTTTCTGACTTGAGCATCGGAGGGTTTTCGCTGGGATCCCTCCCAGTTCTGTTTTGCAGATCTCAATACTCGTTCAAGTCCAGAGTTCAGAGGAATTCGTCGGCAATTTGAGGACTCTTTATTAGGTACATCTTTTTGTATGTTATCTTCATATTTGTTGAGTTCCGGTCCTGATCAGGGTCTATCAACTGGCGCCGTCTATGGGAAATTGAGTTTAAGACGTGAGGGGGTGTTTCAACCCCGATCCACTCTCCAAAATCCTATTCCCCTGTCGTTCGTGGGGTCAATA
>JAUEKW010144005.1:0-10576 GCA_032274785.1 Ajuga reptans
ACTTAACTTATTATTTTTAAAATGATATATATAATTAAATCATAAATATAATAATGTCGAAAATTTAGAAATTGTGTCGAAAATGTGTGTGATTTAAGTTCAGTGTTTGAGTTAGGTGAGGGTGAGGGTGAGGGTGAGAGTAACATTAATGAGGGGTATATTTGTCTCTTCACACATAAATGGCTATTTTGTTAGTAAAACAAGTTAAAGTGTCAAACAAGTTTTACACAACTACCTGCAAGGGTACAGTACCCTCCCCCATAAAATATCCCCACCCCCATATATATGACAAGTTAATCATCGTAGTCGTGCCGTATATTAAAATTATATATATATATTTAGGAGTTAACAATATAATTGTCCGGAGACTCCATCTTCTTTCCCCCCTTCTTCCCACACGCGCTTTCTCCTTTGTATGCATTCGTTCATACAATCTTAAAAACAAGCACAACCCCACAACCTTCATCGCTCCAAAAACCAAGTTCAACCAACAATCAAATCAAACAAACTTCCCTCTTTATCTCTCTCTCCTTCTCTCTCTCTCTCTCCTCCCCCATCATGATGGCTAAGCTCCAATCCGATCAGCTCAACCAGCTGAAGGACATCTTCAGCCGCTTCGACATGGACCACGACGGCAGCCTCACTCAGCTCGAACTCGCCGCTCTCCTCCGCTCGCTCGGCCTCAAACCTTCCGGCGACCAGATCCACGTCCTTCTCTCCAACATCGACGCCAACGGCAACGGCGCCATTGAGTTCGACGAATTGGTCGACGCTATTCTACCCGACATGAACGAGCAGGTACTCCTCAACCAGGACCAGCTCATGGAGGTTTTCCGTTCCTTCGACCGCGACGGAAACGGCTACATCACGGCGGCGGAGCTCGCCGGACAGATGGCGAAGATGGGGCACCCCCTGACGTACCGTGAATTGAGCGATATGATGCAGGAGGCTGATACTAACGGCGATGGCGTTCTCAGCTTCAATGAATTCGCAAACATTTTGGGGAAATCCGCTGTTGATTATCTCGGTTTGTCGGTTTCGTGAAATTAGGGTTTTTTTTATTCTTATAATTTGCTTTTTTTTCTTCATTGACGTTGTACATGTTAATTTGGGGCTGATTCAATTCAAACGATGTCGTTGGGAAAAATGGGAAAGGGGTAATTAAAAAATAAAAAAATGAGAAAGCCATGTGATGATGACGGTGGTGATGCCATAAATAATATGACTTGGTCCATCATTATTTAATTCATTTAATGTCTTATTGAATATTGATAATGTACAACTAATTATTGACTGTTGTAAATAAATTTGTATTATTTTTTCATGCTGTTGTAAATATAAGGAGAATTGCAAGAAGCAAGTTGGAGCATAAATTATGATGGATGTTGACAAATTGGGCGTTCGATGAAAAGCTCGTGTCCGACCTTAGTAAAAGTTTCAAACAGGGCGTTCGATCAAAAGCTCGTGCCCGACCTTAGTAAAAGTTTGTTCAAGCTTGTTTATTTTTATTTATTTAATAAATAAGCAGAGTTTAAATATCAAAGAGCTCGTTTGTTAATGATCATGAAAATGTTTGTTGAACTCGGACAATAAGAATAGTAATAATTGTAATATTGTTTATGTTGTATATAGAACTCACTTATTTCAAAATGGATATGAACTTCCTGTTGAAATTAAAAAATCTAAAAACTTTTTTTCCGAAAACTAGAATAATATTTAATATTTACGTTTACGAACACGAATATTTTTAAATTGGTGTTCATTAATGTTCACGAACTAATTGCGAACACTAACATATATTAAATTAATAGGTTAGGTTTGAGCTCGGTTCACTTTGAAATTTAGCAAATATTACTTTAACAATCTAAAACTTAGCTCGACTCAGTTTGTCAACAGCCCTAGTATAGAGTATTTACTAGGAAAATGGCATTTCATCAATATGATGATCAGCCAATGTTAAGATTCTTCCTTCTATTTCAACATGTGAAAGGACAAATTTTCTTTTATTCACATCATATCTTGTTTTTACCAACCTTTTGGAGTTTTAATGGATATTGTAAAAAGCCGGCAGCACATGGATTTGGATCCGGTGCAGTCGGTGCAGTGACTGCACCTGATACGGGTGGAGTTGTGTGTGTGAGAGACATAGAGAGAATGTGTAGTGTGTGTGAGAGAGAAAGAGACTGCATTATATCCGGTGCAGTGACTGCACCGAATTCAAATCCGCAACACATTGCGTACTAGGTAGCTTAAGCGCTGTTAAGTGAAGTCTAGATTGAGCTGTCTTAGGAAAAAAAATCAAGACGACCAAGGATAGTCTAACGTATAGTCGAATTTATGCAACAGTAGTTTTATATGTCATAAGTTTCATCAATATTCTACAAAATATGTTCTTATTAGGTGCCCTGAATCTATGCTAACTATGCATTTAATACCAAATCCTACCGGTTTTCGGGTTAGTCGGTCTTAAGAACATATTAAAGGTAGATATGAAGGATAAAACAGTAGAAAAAATACATTCATATTACAAAATCTATCTCATTTTCATATATTAATTCCAAAGATTACAACGTGTACAATTTACAAAATTGTACAAATACTCTCTGCTAACTGCTAACTACAACGTACACAAAACAAAATACTGTACAAATACGGTACAGACCTTGCGGTACTAAGTATACCCCACAATAATGTACAACAAACACGTACACTACACACACTTCATCGCTGATTCTTCTTCTGATTCTGGTCAAGCAAAGGGTTCGTCCTAGCCAACGATCGCGCAGTAAAACCGACAGTATTGTGCCTGATCGATCTCTGTCGTATCATATCACAGTACTCTGGATCGTCACTTCGCCCCTCGTACCTTATCCACTGTATCATCCCGTGATACATCGGAAAGAACCTCATCTGAACAGCTTTGTAGACGAAATACGGTACCAAGGCGGATATGACAACGTAGAATGTGACGAAGTGGAAAGAAGGCGTTGGTGCAAGTGATTCGACGAAAACTTGGTAAGCTGTAGTTGATATTGTGGAAGGCATTGCGCCGTAGATTATGAGGAAGAGATACCATAGCGCGATTCCGCCCCATATGAATAAGTGTTGGATTAGTGTGAAGTAGCTGATTGCTAGCGCCATCTGGCAGTTCACGACCCAGACGACGCACGTGTACATTGTTGCTCCGAGGATTTGGTGATCGGCGGTTTTACCGTTCTTGTTGAATTGTTGAGGGTTTAGGGCTCTTATGGTGAGGTAGAAGATTATGACTGCACTTGAGACGCCGTTGAGCATCCATCCGATTATGCGGCGCCAGCTGAAGAGGGCGTTTTGTACGCCTTCTTGGTATAGCAACGGGAACTGCCATGTGAGAGCCGGGGAAAAACATGAGAACGGGAGGTCCGTTCTGGTATGTGAAAAGACTAAAATACCCTTTCTGTAAAAGATGTCACTCTCTCTCCACGCGTCATGACACCAGCTTGTCTTTGGGACGCGTGGAGAAGATGGAACTTTGTCTATTACAGAAAGGGTAAAAAAAACATATAATGGAAAATGGGATATATGACATTATGGGATGTAAAAAGACTAAGATACTCTTTCTGTACGACTAGACGTATATCTCTTCATGCGCCTTGACACCGACTCAATCTTATGCAGGTCCTGGGACGCATGAAGAAGATGGAACTTTCTCCGTACGACAAGGGTATCTTAGTCTTCTTACATGTCAAAAATGATGTCGTCCCCCGTTTGAACAAGTCGCTATATCCCATTTTGCAGTGCCTTAAATACAACGAAAACTTTTCGTGCTCTTCTTGTAAATGGATTATGTGCCGAAAATTTAGAAATCTGCGCGGTTTTTTTTAAATTTCTATCAGAATAACTAAAAACATACCTTTAGACATAACCTAGCAGATACATCCTGGTCGAAAACGCCTAGAGCAATAACTGGTAACGACGTAAAGAACACGTTGTAGAGCGATAAAAACCAATCGTTGTACGCAGGTTGTCCAGAGAATGACGCGTGAGCTTCATACAAGAACACGGTGAAACCAAAAGTGACATTCTTATAGAAGAAGTAGCAAATCTGCACCCAAAAACGAGACGAAATTTGAATCAAAACTAAAAAAGTATGATGAAATTGATAACAAAGCCATTACCATTGCAGAGATCCTTCTGTAACACCAATGTCCGTGCACCAAAAGCAAGCGTTCCAAAAATCGGAACTGAGCGATTGCAATATCGCTCGACATGACAGCCTGCATTCCTTCGACTCCACTGATTCCGATTCCAATATCAGCTTCTTGAAGCATTCCCACATCGTTGGCTCCATCCCCGACTGCTAGAGTTGTCTTCTTTGTTCCTTCTTTTACGAGTCTTGTTACCTGTACAATGGAAAACCGATTTTACTTCTCGTTTAGAGAGAGAGAGAGGACTTCAGACACATAACCAAACTAACCAATGCTTTTTGTTTTGGAGACGAGCGACAACATATTACAGATGCACAGCGGATTGCAAGTTCAAGAAACGACTCCTTGACATTATCGTCTAAAGCATATGCAAGAGATTTCCCATCGATGATCAATGCAAACGCTTCTGACTTCGATTTACCTATCTGATTCTTTCCTTCCGTTATCTGCTGACCAACACTTTGCTTTGAAGCCTACAAAAACAAATGTAACAGTGAGATTATAGCAAATATCGGGCAATACAAACGCAGCAATTGCACATATTTACCTTAGCAATTGCACCCTTGTCTCCTGTTTTCTCGACGGCTGTAATCTCTGAACTATCCAAGGTAATAACAATTTGTTTCATTCCTTGTCTAAGCAAGCTACACGCGTAGCTGCAAGAACGATACGTACAATCAGAAATCAGTGGATATCCATTTTTCTAGAGATCAATCGTTGATAACATACCCGATATTAATGGCAGTTTCCATCTTATCCCCAGTCAAAACCCATATCTTCAATCCCGCTTGCGCTAGTTTGTCGATGCATTCAGGTACCTAGAGAGAGAGAGAGAGAGAGTCAGCTTTCGTTGAATTCCGATGCACAATTGTTGTGTCTCATAACAACGCACCCCTTGTTGGAGCTTGTCCTCGACAGCAGTTGCCCCGACAAGAGTCATGCCTCTTTCTATTTCTTCAGTCACTTCATCAATCAGTTCCTGACGATCAGCGCTGACTGAGTTTTTTGCCTCGGAATATTTTTCATTGAATGCCGTATATTCTGCTTCACTGAGTACCCGATAAGCAAGTATCAAGGTCCTCAAGCCTGCATCAGCATACTCGTTCACGTGTTCTCTGGTTTCCTCTTCGTATTTCTTTCCATTTTCAGCAAGCCTCTCAAACATGACACTGTAATCAGGTAGTGAGCAGACGCACATTGAAATGGTCGAGTATTAACAAGATCGATTTCTTAAAACAACAGAAATTGGAGTTTGCCTGAAGTTTGACATATCTAAATAAGACATTATAAATATTTTCTCACAAAGTTGTATGAACGAAGGTATTTTCGTTAATGATTCGAAACATGTCAAAGCATTTTTCGACAAAGCATCTATATGTTAGAAAAAGTAATCTACCTGTCGGCACCTTTGCAGAACAATAGTATCTTCCCCTCCTCGTTCCTTACGATCACAGACATCCTCTTTCTTGAACTGTTAAATTCTAAAACGTTTAACAGCTTGTATGGCCTGCAATAGCAAAAATCCGTTTAGGACGTAACAATATTTCTTGATTCAATACAACATTATAGTATAACAAAGGGGAGACGAAACCACGGCTGATAAATAAAAGAAACTGACCTTTCCGCCCTTTTACCAGACACCGGGTCCAACTCATTCACATGAACGCTCGTCTGCGTTCTCTTAAAGAATTCAAACCCAATCTCCCTTGCTGCAATAACGAAAGCAGCCTCGTCTGGAGACTCAGCTTCATAAACAATGTCCCCCGTATTTGCATCAATATCAGGTATAGCCGTATGGCAAACCGCCAGCAAACGGAAGAATTTCTGAATGACATCCGAATGGGGCTCATTCACCCAGTTCCCATTCATGATCCTATCATCGTCGAAATTGAATCCTTTGACCGATGACTTTCTAGGACTATGAACGACGTCTTTACCCTTCATCATCAGTGGAAACCCTCTCCTTTTCGCCATAGCCTTTTCAACTTCCGTCACACCATATCCATAAGCAGTACCAGCTATCGAGCACTTGATGAACTCCATGGAATTGCACGTCAGCGTGCCTGTCTTGTCTGAGAGTATCGTATTAACTTGTCCTAACTCCTCGTTGAGATTTGAAGTACGAGCTTGAGCTGGCTTGTCAGCTTCTTCGTAGTACATATGAACATCTTGATTGATGAAAATGCTTTGAAGGACTTTAACGATTTCTATGGAAACGTATAAAGAAATCGGAATTAAGTAGCTGTAGAGTAACGAGGCTGTCAGAAAGTGATAAGCTGCAGCAAGTGGAGCTCTCTTCGGGTCGAAAAAGATATCAGAATTATCCGGTCTAAGATACCATCGTTTTTCTCCACCATCTAAGTCATCTTTGGTAACAATACCAAAGTAAACCGATCCAAAAAAGGCAATCAAGAACAGAACACCAAATAAAAGATAAACAATTTTATCCATTTTCCTCTCGATGTTGCTTCTCTTCGAAGGAGGTTCAGTCGAGTTCTGAATAACCTTCGTGTCATGTCCTGTGAAAATAACAGCTCCGAATATGTAATCAGTGTTACGTAATTTGGAGTCTCTAAGAAGGAGCTGTTGAGTAGAGAGAGGGTGTTGTTGTTGCTCGAATTCCATACTTCCAACGAAACTATAAAGATTCGCATTAGGATCTTCACACTTAATAACTGCCCTGAAATCTTTGAGATTCTCTTCGTGCAACGATGAAGTTACTTCCAATCCTTGCTTGAGTTTCAGATTTGTCTCCCCATCAAGATTCATGGTTTCGACATAGCACACTGCATCTACGTAACTTGACGAAAGCAAAACTAAATCTGCAGGAAAGAATTCGTCTTTCTCCACCTTAACTATGTGGCCTACTTTCAGAGTTTTCCATTCGGTTCGATTGAATTTTCCATCGCCTTCGTGCACCTTCACCGTTCTGTTGTTCACCTCAACATCCTGAAGTTTCAGGTGTGGATCATTACCAACCAAGAGAGAGAGAGAGAGAGAGAGGGAGAGAGAGAGAGAGAGAGAGAGAGAGAGAGAGAGAGAGAGAGAGTGACAATGATCTTGATATTTTCCATAACTATCTAAGAAACATCTCAAATTCTAATTCAAGAAAAACAAGTCAAGATGGTAAAAAAACAAAGCAGCACAAGGTACACTTTCTAGAGAGAGAGAGAGAGGTCATCAATGATCTTGATATTTTCCATAACAATCTGAAAAACATCCCAAATTCTACGTACTCTTTCCAACCACTTCCATTAAGTTCAAAAATTAAAATATCAATTCCTCCATCACTTTTAACAGTCAAGAAAAACAAGTCAAGTTGGTTAAAAAACACAATATACACTTTCTAGAGAGAGAGAGAGAGTTCATCAGATCGTATTTCCATAACTATCTGAAAAACATCCCAAATTCTTCATACTATTTCTAACCATTTCCATTAAGTACAAAAATTAAAATATCAATTCCTCCATCACTTTAACAGTCAAGAAACACAAGCCAAGATGATCAACAAACAAAGCACCACATGTTGTAAAATTCACCGGCGCCTAGGGCCTAGCAACTAGTCGGGGCCTTAGGCGGACATGGTTAGGCGGAAAGGAACCGGGAAAAATACATAGGCGGCTAATGGGAGAGTCTAGCGCATAGGCATGACTAGTCAGAGCTATTCAAAGATTTTTGCAACACAGGCAGCACAAGATACACTTTTTATAAGAACAAAGAGAGAGAAAGAGAGGGGGAGAGAGAGAGAGAGTACCTGTTGATTTCTTCTCCAATCCTCAATACCTTCCTTAACCATGGTAGCCCCAATAACCACAATCAAAGGAGCAATAGCACTAACAGCAGAATAAGGAGCAAGAGAAGTGAAACTCAAAACCCCAGTAACAAGAAAGTAGAAATTAGCCACTCTCCTAAACTGCTCAAAAAGGGACTTTGGCAAGAAATTTGCAGCAGTATACTTAGTTGTCCTAACATAATTGGTTGCATATTTCCTAAGACTTGCCTCCAAACCATTTGCTTCATTACAATACACCACTCTTGAGAACCCGGGCCCACCAATCTGTGAATGGTCTTCTTGTATTGATGACTTCCCACATTTGAATGTACTGCTGAAATTTAAGTACCTTGTCTTTTTTTTACTTCTCATTTCAAATTTCTTGGCCTGCAAAATACCCTCTGATAATGCAGGCCTTTAAAGGCTGCTACTTTTATGACAAACCCAGAAATCAAAAGCCTTAAAAATCAAAACTTTTACCCAACTACTATATAATAAACAAATATATTTCTTGAAAATTTAAAAAAAAACCCAAGAAATTGTCGTGTACCTCAACAGCTCCAAAACCCAGTGGCCAATTGCATTAATACAGATATTTAGAACATTGATTGAAGAGAGGCCTAAAAATTGGTAAAGCCCAAAAATTCCAGTTGGTAAAAATCTTGAAAAGATTCAATCTTTGTAAAGGCCCATGAGCTTAAACATGATTAAGACCCCTTAATTCAGCTGAAACAGATAGAAACAAGAAATGGTTATAGGTTAAACATATATACTGTGCAAAAGAACACAAGGAGAGAGAGAGAGAGAGAGAGAGAGAGAGAGAGAGAGAGAGAGAGATGAAATTTGCGTGTAAGAATTGTTAGAATTTTATTTTTTCTCATGACATAGAGACATTTGATCATTGACTTGTAAATTTGTAATCTCTCTTCCTAATTGTTTGACTTTCATAGCTCAACAATAAAGAAAGGATAAACAGAACCCACCTAATAATAGTTCGAAAGCTATATAATTAATTCTGCATTTGCTATTAACAGGAAAATGATATGAAAGGTTTAAAATTATAGAGAGAGAGAGGGGGAGAGAGAGAGAGAAGGAGAGAGAGAGAGAGAGAGGGAAAGATGAAGGAGATTATGGGAATTGCTTGATTTCGCGGGAAACATTTTCTACAAGAAAATTTGTTTTTTTCTTGTAAATTTTGCAGGTTTTTTATTTACCTATCTGGGTTATTCTCTCTCTCTTCCTTTCTCTCTCCTCTCTGTTTTTATTTTTCTGGGATATCATTGAGCAGGTCAAGAAATTTGGCATTTGATTAATTAAATGAAGAGTGGTTTATTATGAATAAAAAAGAAAATTCGTTCTTGGATTAAGCGCAGACAACAAATAAGGTTTTAAAATTAAAATTAACGTAGTGTAAGGGTTAGAAACTGAGAAGATGCCCCACAACGGGTCGGGCCTGGGTCGGACCTGGAGGCTATGGTTCATGGACATTTCTTTTCCTTTTTTTAATACTATTTTAAATTTTTATACTCATATATATAGACTACGGTGGTCACTATGTCCACCAGCTGATATGTCAACATTTCATAGAATACAGCTAATACATTATCTATAATTTGATGATGAAATCTTTATACATCGGTGGTGGACGGCATTTCCGTATATATATTGGTAGTATTATTATCATGTTGATAAAATGAGTATTAGTAATATGCATGAGAAAATAGTAATGTGAAAGACATAGTACAATATGCCGATTTCATGTAGGTCGGCTCAAATAGACCTAAAAAAATTCAATAGTAAATTGTTTTAGTAAGTAGGATGGCTCGGTGTGGAGCTCAACTAATCTCCATTCATCCACCAAATCAACAGCAAATTATTTTAGTAAGTAGTACTCGACTGGATAGATAGGAATTTCTCATTTAAGATTGAATGGAGTACTTAATATTTGCTCGGAAAATTCCCGTATACACCAGGTCCAGGTGTATCGATCTTAAATTTGTGTAATCCGGGTTGCAGGCGGATATGCAGGTTATGTGGAGTTTTCATGAAAAAGATATCAGTGTTTATGCTAAAAAGTAAATAACTTGTTTTGAAGAAATGTATTAGTATCTTTCTTCAAAACAAGTAATTTCTTTTAACATAAAAACTAATACCTTTCGTGAAAAACTCCACACGATCGGCGAATCTGTCTATGGCCGAAATTGCATGAATCTATAATCGATGCTACTAGTGTACAAGAAAACTACTCTATTTGTTTCGGTTCCGATTTTCCAGGGCCTTTGAAATTTAGTACGAAATTGGCCCGATCCAACTCAACCAAGGGTGTGTTTGCTATGGGCTGAGCTAACCATTTTGGTTGACTCAGCCCAATGCGTGTTTGGTTTCGAGGTCCCTCAACCACTATCACTCTCTCTTCAATCAACATCATCTTACACACATCAAATCATCACAATTACTCTATTTCTCTCTCCTCAACCAACAACCTCTTACACACATCAAATCACATATTTAATTTAATAAAATAAATTTTATTAAGTTTTATAAAATAAAATTATTTAATTACACTTTTATAATATATATTATTTATTTAATAAAATATAATTTATTAAAGTTTTGT